>JAQGAM010000909.1:0-10805 GCA_034697665.1 Nanhermannia comitalis
GTAAACAATTATGTAATAGAAGATATGGATTTATATTTATATAAGTATCTGTTCATTCATAAAATAAATATAAATAATTATTTATCAAATGCCAAAAATAAGTTCAAACAGCAATTGAAATGTAATTTTCTAATAATTTTACATTTTATGAGTTTATTTCGTTGGATTATTTATAGCATATTAAATAATAATGAAAACTATCCGTTATTTTGCAATGATTTGATCAAATTTTTCGGTGGAATAATTGGGTTTTTCTATCTGATGACTATAATAGCGACTATTGCTATGTTAGGAGTAATAATACTATTTAATTATAGCGATGTTTCATTTTATAAATGGATTGATATCATTAAAGTTTTGAAAGGATTGCAAAGTATGGACACCATTAGTATTCATGACAAGAATAAAATGCAAAAATTTGTTCTCAAAGCTAAAACATTAATATATTTTATTAAAATAGTAATAAATTCGATAAAAATTTCTTTAATTATCGTTTCATTTGGTGCTTTCATAATATTCCATAATTCCATTTCTAATATAGTTTTATTTGTTTTTAATGCAATGTTTTGTTGTCTTTGGTTTTATTCAGGATTTACAATATGTTTATACAGTTTTCTTAACTATTTTATTGTTTGCTATTATTTTAAAATTAGATTCAAATTATTAAATAAATTCATATGTAAAGCTCGAATACAGCTATTTACAGACATAAAGTCAGTTAAGCATATACTTCTCGAGCACAACAACATTTGCAATGATATAATATTACACAACAGATTCTGGAAGAAATACTTTTTTATTCTTAATTATTGGATTTTTCCGATTAATCTAATGATTATTCAACAAATTTTTTTCGAGAAACTACTATTTTCTACATCAATATTTTGTTGCATATGTGAAACCGGATTTATGTTGTCATTAATGGTTCTTTACTTAATAATCGCATCCATTAATAGAGAAGCTTCAAAATCATATAAAAATTTATTAAAATTTAATAAATTTATTTCGATAGTTAATCACACAAATGATAAAATAATTGTATTTCTTTTAATAAATTACAAATTTTTATAAATTTAATTATAATTAATTAATTTTTTCTTTATTTAGTTATTGAATACAATAGAAAGAAGTGGAGATAAGAACCTTTTGATAGGCTTTTCGTGTGAAAATCAGTTCGTTATAACTCCAAGGATTGCATTTAAAGTATTAAAGCTATTTTACAGATGAATTATTGATATATTATTATAGGTCAATAGAATAGAGCTTTTTTAATTGAAACAAACATCCTTTCCATAACCCATTTTCGCTCAATAAAAACTAAATCAAGGTTTTGCATCATAAATGTCTAAACTAACCGCATTATTAATATCCTCCATAAACTAGAGCAGAAACTCAGGCTAAGTAAGGTCTAGGTTTTCAAACTAAAAGGGTCTGATACAACACTGATTTAGTATAAGTAAAATTTAATATAATTACAGTTACAAAATTGGAGGTGAGTTTTTCGGATTCAGCTAAATTCAGGATAATATATAACCTTCGGCTTTTTCAGGAATTTTGTAATTAAAAAAAATATCCCTTAATCCCTACTTAAATTTTATACCTCCCTCATTTTCTCCCGTAATTGACCTGGCCAAACCGGGCAACTATATAAGGATAAAATACTATTATTATTATGGGACCTGCAGTATGCATGTGTAGCAGTTTTTAGTATAATTTCTAATCTTGTTGTCAAATACACTATACATGAAATTTCTTAGTAATACAAATTTTAAAATATAGTTTTTTCACATTTCGATCTAATTAAATACTGTGCTAACAAAAGTATTTATTTTACAGGTATTTATACTGTTTATTCGCTATTTCTTATTAATCAACAAATTAGCGAACAAATTCCGAATTTAATGATTTATTGTTTTACATATACGTTAGAATATTATCTGAGAACATAAAATATATAATATATTATACTTTGCTGCTTAAATCATCTAAAGTTTTATTTCGAGTGAATTTAATAATAATTGACTGGTAAGAGTAATTGTGAGTTTTTATCACTACTATAAGTCAATCTAATTGTAATAATTTATACATAAATAGTAATAATATAAACATAAATTAAAATTATGAATAGTAATACACAAATACTTTATTATAAACAAAACTTAAAGCATGTTTTTTGAACTATCACTTGTATATTGTTTTGATTTTTATCAATTGTCAGATGACTTATCAACAGGTGAGTACTTTTGAAGTTCAAATTTATACAGAAAAACAATTTTCTACTGTAGGCTAAAACGGTAAGCCTTAAAAGTAAGCAAACCGTCTTACATTATTTTGCTCAGAACTGTACATATAAATAACATAATATATGAATGAAAAATAGATTTGTGTAGCGGTCAAATAATTCCAGTGCAAATATTTTAGAGAATATACCAGCGATCGGCAACTCATTTTGCCTACAGAACCAGAAAAAAAGCAAATTTTGTCGACGGGCCGCAAATTAAAAATTTTTTTAATAATGATTTCCATAGGCTAAAGATAAGCCTAGGCTAGACCAAGCTCAATTCTCGACTCTAGGGTCCTATTTAAGCTTAAGAATAAAGCTCATGTTATAAATTTCACCATAAATTTACAAGTCAGGCTCATATGGTCGAGCCTGAAAAACTTATACGCAAAATCTTCCCTTGAATTTACAGTAAATTACTACATTGAATTATTTGTTTTTTTATTTCATATAACTGCAACTTTTATGTTAACTATGCTTATATTATCTTTAAATATTAATTTTAATTATAAAATCTGATGCTGTTTTACATTTTGAACATCATATCATGCAGTATGTATAGCAAGCTGGCCGGATGGCTTAGTGATTTAGGCATTGGTTCTTAATTAAGTTAAAAGTTCATACAGTTCACTCTGTGGCTGTGGGTTCGAGTCTAATTGCATACCAAAAAAGTTTTTCCAAGGCTAGCAAAGACTAAAGCAGCCCAACTTAGTGTACTCTAGTACGCTTTACAGTGCTGCAAATTAGCTGGAGATAGTTCAGTGCTTCACAGTGAATGTGATTCGCACTATCCTAATCTGGCATAAACCGCTTTAATATCTTTGAGTTGGAAAAGCGATATAGAAATGAATAATCACTGTATGTATAGCACAGTTTTCTACTAAAATCATGTCAAATAAATATCTACTATTGATTAATATAGTAATTTAAATTGAGATGTTAAATTTAAATATGATAAAATTATATAAATAGTTACTTTTTATTATAATTCAACTTCCCTAAATTATTTCCCACAGCCGTAGCTAGGGGTGGGCAGGGGGCCGTGGCCCCACCAAAGATTTTTAAACACTTAAGTGTAGGTCTGTATGAATTTTAAAAAATTGTCATATATTGGATTTTTCCTATGTAAGGCTCCCCCAAGCCTAAAATCCTGGCTACGGCACTGATATTAATTGTCCAAGTAAACTCGGCGTTGGTGTATTTGGTCCTTCGATAGTGAAGTTTGATTTCATGTTTATTGCACTAATACCTAACCCTTCATAAAGTTAAGTTTAGATTTTAGTGCATTACATATCTGCTTATATATATAGTTAAAACTAAAGATATATTTATTTAAATAGATATTTATATTAACTTTTTAAAATTTATTTAACAATAAATTCCAGTGTTATTATACATATTCTAGTATTCATTCATAATTGCTTTCATTAACATAAACTCCTTTTTGCATAACTATAATTCTGTCCGCATTTTGAATAGTTGTCAATCTGTGTGCAATTATTAAACATGTTCTTCCTTTTGAAGCTTCGTTTAAAGCGCACTGAACTGACTGTTGAATAGAGATTTGTAATTAATTCATTTTATTTCAAAGACAATTGAAAGTAAAGGATAACCTTTTCTGATGCCGTATCCAAAGCAGATGTCGCCTCATCTAAGAGTAAAATCTTTGGATTTCTGATTAAAGCCCTCGCGATTGCGATTCTCTGCTTCTGTCCGCCGGACAGTTGCGTCCCTTTATTGCCCACATAAGTGTCATAACCATTGGGCAAGTCTTTGATGAATTGGTGTATATTTGCCTTAACAGAGGCCTCAATTATTTCACTCATGTCTACAAATCTAGAATTATCGCCAAAAGCAATATTGTCGCGAATGCTGTAACTGAATAGAACCGGCTCTTGAGATACTAAAGCCATTTGTGATCTCAGCCATTGAGTGTTCAGTGAATTAATATCTTTTCCGTCCAATAACTTATTCAAAAGTATATATAAGAGTAAAACTATTATTAAAAATAATAAACAAAATGATTAAAACTGTATTTACTAACAATCCTTCCGTCAGTTATTTCATAAAACTTCTCAATCAGTTGAATAGAAGTTGATTTTCCGCAACCACTTGAGCCCACCAGAGCTACTGTCTCTCCCTTATGTGCATCGAAAGAAAGATCGCTCAAAACTTTAGCGTCCGGTCGATTCGGATAAGAAAAGTGAACGCCAATGAAAGCTAGATTTCCATCGCATTGATTCGGTTTTTCAGTCTTATAGTTATTAATGTCAATGACTGGCTCTCTGTCTATTAGTCTAAATATATTTGAGGCCGCGATCTTAGCTTTTTGGTAGTCAGACGTGAAGACAGGGCTCTGACCAACAAAATAAGCTCCCCATAGAATCGTTTCCGTTATTCTATAATAGCGTATGTAATTTAAATTTAAGCTTAAATTATAATAAAATAAATTTTGAAAAATATTTCACTTTGAAAAGTCTCCGGATGTTAGCTTAGAATTTGCAATAAGTACCCCTCCGTAGAGAATACTCGACGCAAATGCCAAATGTATGACGCATTGTGCGAATCCTAATACCATTCCTCGGAAATGACTTTTCCTTTTTGAAGGTCTAATAAATTCAAAAATATTTATTTTTAATTCAAATGATTTATTAAATTTTAAAAAAATAATTATAGTATACTTTAAATCTGTTTCAAGAATTTCAATATATTTATTGAGAAATTGATTTTGTTGATGAAGTGATGTAACTGTTCTGATATCTACAATCGCTTCGGTGGCTATTTTTGCCGCTATTTCAGTGACTTTACTTTTACTTGACATTTGTTCGCTCATTATTTTATTTGAAACAATGGTGAAAATAAATATCAATGGCATGAATACCATTGTAAATAAGCTAAAGTTCCAATTTATAGTAAACCCTAATATAGCAGATGCAAGAAATGTGGACATTATCTGTAATAGCATTGACATTCTTGAACCTGAAGCCTAACAAATACAAAAATTCAATAAATTGTTTTTGTTTTATGTGATAAACACAAATATTTTAGGAGATAATTATTAAATGTATAAACAGATAAAGTATTTCCTACTCCGTGAACATTAGAAGCATCGGTAGAAAGTCTCGCACATAGAGATCCGCTACTATTTTCGCTTTTGTCAAACCATCCGATCTCTTGTCTTAAGATAGCAGCGAATGCAGACTTCCTTAATCTCATTGTTAGTCTTTCGCCTGCGATTCCAAACGCTGTCATCTGATATAAATTGTTGTCAAATAAGTTAATAACGCAAAAAATACTGCTCTTTCAGTTTCGAGAGCCTGGAACTCGTTTTTGGAACGGAAAATAAAATTTTCTCAAAATTGAAACAAGGTGATTATCTCTATGCATTAACGCGTCAAACAAGAATACGGGTGCCAGGTTTGGCCAGTTAAAAAACCAGAGATAATTTTGTAGCTAAGTGGGGACCAAGGTATATTTTTTTAATTTTTAATAATTTTTATAAAATCAAATAGGGGACTAGGCAATGTTTTCTACAAAAATTGCTTTAAAACACGAGGCTGACTCCATTCTAATCTCTGAGACCTGGCATCAGTAAACAACGACATTAAAATGTGTGTTTTTTAGATGATTCCCAAAAAAGGAATTTTTTTTGTTGGGAAAGCACAATTGAAGAAAATATTGCTTATTAAAACCGAGGAGTTAGACCACCCATTTGAATTTCAAAAAATATAGAAAGGACACTCTTATCTATGGTAGCTGATGTTTAGTTTTTGGGTTATTTTTAAAATTCTAGTGCTTGGTTCACTTATTGTCTTTTCGTAAAAACATAAATACATAAATAATTATCCTTTGGTCCCCCTTTTGATTTTTTACGTTGTCTAGTTCAAGTCCAGTTTTGAATTTAATTAGACCTGGTTACCCTACTCTTACCCTCCCATAAATCCGAAGCTTGTGCAGGTATGACATCATATCAAGTAAATATTAAATTAATTTATGTTTAAACTATTTTGTGATTTATTTTTTCTATTTTTCTTAGTAACTATTGGAATAAAATTACTTTCTCTTTAAACTATTGGTTCAAATTTTTAAAAATAAAACTGGAAATAATTTGAGCAGATTTTCATTATAGAGTAAGGGTATATACCGCCTTCACCTCGCCTCGGCCAGGTCTGGAGGGAATTATTTTCATAAATCATAATTTTATATTTTTGTTCATTAATAAAAAAAAGTGTTTAATTTGGAGGTAATTTATTTTAAATTAAATAAATATTTTCGATATATTTCGAACCAAAACTAAAACTCGGAATTTCACAAAACTTGAAACTGAAAGAAAAATCTGGAACTAAAGAACTGCTACAAAATGAAATTTATTTTAGGTGACAAAATATGTGTCAAAATGTTTGTTATTTAAATATCAAATACCTGAATAACACAAGTCAGTGCGACCCCAATCGCTAATCCAATGAAATAGAGAGCATAATTGATTGTCTTCTCCCAAATCACATCTTTGTCATTATTTTCAGCAAATGCTTCAATTAATTCTCCAAATATTATGGCATATATAGGATTCACTAATCCATATACAAACGAAAAAATTAACCCAACGATTACGTAATATTTATCCGGCGCTAACATTCTTAAAAGTCTCATTTGTGAGAAGTGTTTGAGAACTTCTTCAGAATTGATGTGATTATTCTGATCTTTTTGATTATCAGAATTTGAATCGCAATCTATAGTTATATCGTGTTTAACATTCAAAGTCATTGAGTTGTTTACCGGGTTTTCACTGTTACTATTATTAGTGTTAAAATTATTTTTGATATGACTTTGTTGTGCAATAACAAAATTATAATACAATCCTTTTAAAGACATAAGTTCTGAATGAGAACCCGATTCCACGACATTTCCGTTTTCAATGTATAAAATTCGGTCGCAATTAATAATTGTTGACAATCGATGTGCGACTATAATAGTAGTCCTGCCTTCAGATGCTCTTTCGAGTGCAGTTTGAACTAAAACTTCATTTTCTAAGTCGAGAGCAGAAGTCGCCTCATCTAAGAGTAAAATCTTTGGTTTTTTGATTAAAGCTCTGGCAATAGCTATGCGTTGTTTTTGACCGCCAGACAGTTGAGCGCCGCGATCGCCGACATATGTTTCATACTTTTGCGGTAATTCACTTATGAATTCATGTGCATTGGCCTCAAAAGCAGCAAATTCTATAAGCTTTTGATCGATTGCTTTGCTTTTTAAACCTAAGCTTATATTTTCTGCTATAGTCATATCAAAAAGCACGGGCTCCTGACCCACAACACCTATTTGTCTTCTAATCCAACCTATATTCAGATCTTTTATATCTTTGCCATCAATTAAAATACTTCCAGACATTGGATCATAAAATCGTTGAATAAGTTGAATAATAGTAGACTTTCCACAACCTGATGGCCCCACCAGTGCCACAGTTTCGCCTGAATTTATCTTAAGATTAAATCCATTGAGAACTTTCACTTCTGAACGCATCGGATAACTGAAGTACACGTCACGGAACTCAATGTTTGCCTCAAATCCTTTAATCTTATCTCCACTTTGAGAAGAGCTGTCTATTAAAGGCTTTCTTTCTATTGTCTTGAAAATAGTGGTCGCCGTTCTTCTCGCTATTTGAATGGCCTCGAAATGAACGCTCCCGTAAATTAAATTCCAGCCACAATTGTACACATTCCAGAAGACATTAACAACTGACCCAATAGTATATTGATTTGCATTGCCTTCAGGTGAAAATAGAATCTTTTTGATCCCATACCAGATTCCAACAGCGAATACTACATACAGAGAAACCCACAAAATACCGTTTCCTAAGCTTATCATAAAATTTCTTTTTATCCCACATCTCATCGCCGGAAACAAATTCTTTTCATATCTGTCAACCTCTTTATCTTCTCCGCCAAATGCGTAAACAGTTCTAATTGAAGAAATAGCTTCTTCAGCCACTATTCCAGCTGAAGAGTATGATTCCATTTCATTAAGAGCCAGTTTTGTTTGAACCTATTTGTTGAAAATAATTATTAGTGAATTGCAATCTTTATTCTTAATAATTTCTTAATTATCTAGTGCTGTAATATCTCGATATAGCAAATCTCTGCGAACCAAACTTTGATTCACTATATGAGGGTTTCTCAAAAATTTTCATATAACAAACCTTAATGATTATCGAGTTTATAACAGCTAAAAATGGCACAATTGACAGAATTACAAGAGTTAATTCCCAGCCATAGATAAACGCAACCACAATACATATAATAGACTCTGATATATAATAAATAGATAGACCTAATTTTTCGCTCAATCCATCTTCTATTTGCTTAAGATCTCTAATTCATTAGAAATAAATTTATTTATTATTACAGTAAATATGATTAATATATTATGTCATAATCTCGAACGTCTAAATCTCGAATATAATATCTCGCGTACAAAATATCAAAACAAAGTTAAGAATGCACACCTAACCTAACCTAACCTAATAACCTAAAGAAATCTTATCGTAATTATCGAATTTAATAAAAAATTTAAATATTTGAAAAGTTAGAAATTTTTCGAGATTTTTGTATTCGAGATTTAGTATTCGAGATTTTGACGTTCGAGATTTTTGTTTTCGAGATTGTGACGCTATACGTTTTACTTTCCAAAGTTTTTTGTTGCATTATAACATTGGAAAAAATAAATAAAAATAAATATTTAAAATACTATCTCTAACATAAACTTATTATATATATTAAATAAAATATAGTAATAAAATTTTTTCTTAGTAAAAAAACTTTATTATAAGAATAAATATTTAATTCCGAGCGCTTTCGAATTCGGCTGAAGTCTTCACCAGGGAGTATATGATGTAAAAAATATAAGATTAGCGTTAAAAAACAGTTAAATAATTACAACAATAAAGTTAAGAGGGTTTCTTTATGAGCAGTATCCATATATTGTTTAGATTCAGTCCTTTGTCTCTATTTAATAATACTGTTCATTATGTTCTCTAATAATTAACGATTCACATAATTTCCTGTTATGCCAATTATCGCACGATTTTATAACTTTTGCATTAAACCAATCAATTGTATGGGTTTCTTTTAAACAATGTTCAGCAAGTGGTAACTTTTATTATATGTATGTTTGTCTGGCCCTAAAGTGCTGGTCGCTATTCAATAAAATTTCTACCATTGAAAAAATGATATGCCATGAAAATATGCTACAGATTTGAATACAAATATTTGTTTTTATTTATATGCTTAAAACAATCTTCAAATACAATATATTGATTAAAAAATGATATTTTATATATATTTATAAAATTAATATTTAGTTACATCCCAATTCTTTAGCTGACATTTCAAAGATACTTAATTTAAAATTTTCACAAAAAATATCATTCAAATTACTAGTATTAGAATAATCTAAAATCCATTTCATACTACAGTCGCATTTTAAATTATTTTCTGCAAAATCCAGTTCATTGCTGTTTTCATGAATAATATATCGAAACTCATTTTCAGGAACTGTAGTAAATTGGTTACCTTTAAACTCAATACTAACACTTGAAGACTTGGGGATTTTTATTGATCTTGAAGAGAGTGATTTTGAGTTTAGCTTATTATAATTTAGTGACAAAAATAGCATTTGATTAGATGTTAATGTTGTTAAATCAATGGCATTGTCGTCTATTACGTCGATTAAGTTGTTGTCAATTGATAAATGTTTTAAATACATTAATCCAATGAAAGCATGTGCTCCAATTGATTTAATTTTGTTATGCGATAATATAATTGTATTCAGATTTGACCAATTATTCTCATTTCTAAATGCATTCGAAGGTATTTCAGTCAATGCGTTTTCACTCAAATCCATTAGATTTGTATCAAAATTCTTTAACAAATCATATAATTTACTGTCACTAAGCATTTGATTTTTCCTTATAATCAATTTTTCGCATTTAGAGTTAAAAGTGAAATATAAGTCAGCATTCGTTAAATTAAGGTTATTTTCGATAATAATATTATCAAAATTTCCTTTTATATAAGTAATAACTCCGATATCAGTTATATTAGAGTTATGTATATGAAGGGCTTTAAAAGTTTGATTTTTATTACTTATTTTTGACCAAATATTTTGCAAATTTTCATCAGTAATAGCTTTGCATTCAATTATTAACGTATTTTGATCACAAGTACACGGAGTTATCTGTTCGCTATTCGGACATAAGTTGTTATTAAGAGTTGTTAATTGAGAATTAGTCGTTATTCTAACTGTTGTGGTTTCCACTGTAGTTGTATCCCACCAAGGTGTAGTTATAGTTGTATCCCACCAAGGTGTAGTTGTATCCCACCACCGAGGTGTAGTTGTTTCAGCTGGAATCAAGTTTCCATTAACGATATATGCAATGTGTGTTATGTATAAAAGTATTAATAAATCTATTAAGCATAATATGGGTATAAATTAGTTTATTTGTACAAACATTCACATACACTACAGATCG
>JAQGAM010000910.1:0-10803 GCA_034697665.1 Nanhermannia comitalis
GGCAAAGGAAAATGGTTTGTATATAAAGAATATTCTGTATATTACTATTGTATAGAACAGTGTTTAAGCTGTGGTTCGCGAGGAATTTCTGAAAACTACTACAATTATTATGAATAGAATTAAAAAAATGATTTAAAATTTTATGACTGTAATCGAGTTTATATATTGTAAGTATCAGTAGATATTATACAAACTTTAATCATATTGTTTATTAATTTAAAATTTAGTCCAATTGTCTAGTTTTCATAACATTTAACACTTTCCTCACCAACTCTTTTTCGAAGATCTCACCGTTGCCTCAGTTAGAGAGGCTTTACAGGTGAACCCGTGTCAGACTGGGCTAACGCTATGCGACTAAGAATTGATCCAAAAATATAAATGTGAAACATCGCAGCCAAAGAAGTGCAGTGTTTGGAATTCTAACCCACGGCCCTTCGATCGTAAGTAAGTCCTACAAATTTCCGCTGAGTTATCCCGACTCCCAGTCTCTGTTGAATTTACAAAAATGCGTGAAATAGTTTTATTAGTTTTATTGAGTAAATTATATTTATGTAATAAGAATGTAATAAGAATTTTGTTTAATGAGATAACAATAAATCAAATTAATTGATTAGTGGCGTAGGATTTAATGGTGAAAAATAATTAACTAAAGTAAAAAAATATAAATCTGAATATAGATCTGATAGAATAGTTGTAAAGACATTGCAACTTGATTTTGACAGTGGTCTCACTTATTAGGTGAGTGATTGTTAATCTACACTTAAATGCATTCGTAATTTTATTTGATGCGCTGCCGTACTAATGAAATGTTAAGCCAAACAAAAATATACGTCAATTCATTTTACATGTACTTTCGTTTATATCGATCATAATTTTACAATTCCTATGGTTCACAAATATCCGTTTTAGAAATTAGTTTAATATAAATTTTGCATAAACTAATTAGTGGGGCGGTTAAGAAAATGTTTGTTTATAACACGAGGCTCTATGAATGCCTGCAGATGTGTCAGATGCGTACAGAGAGGGTGATATGAGTTGAAATCGGTCCAAGAATGCGTACATATTTTATGAACAGGCCCTAAATATATTGAATATAATTTTTGGCTCTCGGTTTAAACTTGTGATATTTGGCTCTTCAGCCAAAAAAGTTTGAGCAGACCTGGTATTGAATATTATTCGGTATTAACAGTTGCGGGAAATATAAATGAAATGCAATTAATTTATTGAGAATTCGGTACTATTTTTGAACATTTGTCACGAAATACAACTGAAACTTCTCTGTCGTGGATCTGTAGCCAACAGTTACTCAATTGTATTACTGTATATAACTAGAGCCTCGACAAATGGGCTTAAGGCCGACTTACGCCGAATACCCAGAGAATATTATTACCGATTTTTAAAATATACTCTGAAAATCAGGCATTTTATCCCTTTGGACTTTTGCTTTGACACAATAGTACAGTATCATATAATTAATTACTCGCAAAATTTTTTCATCTCTTCATTATTTGTAGGGTACAAGCTTTCTTTATCACCATTTATGTATAATTTAGCTGTAATATATTCAAGCTTTTCATCACTTGCTGTATTGCAAGTTAGATTTTGACCATTAATATAGAAATTAAAATTTAGTATAATGTATATAAATGTTAGAAGTTTAATTATAATTGTCATTTTATTTAACTCACTTGATATGATATAGACTTTGATATTGGAAGAAATATTTAATTTTATATATGCGTAAACTTGTTTTGAGAATAAAATGAACATCACTTTCAAGGTCTTATAAACCAATAATAAGCAATAAAATAAATTTTAATTAAAAAACATCCTTTAAATGCATATTTTGTATGTGATAATTGAATTTAGAATGTTACTATAAATAGATAGTAATTTATTTAATATTATTTGGTTGTAGAAATAAGTAAATATTTTGAAACCTTGAAACGATTTTTGTAAAATTTTTCTATTTTTAATACTAAATAATAAGAAAATTATTAATAAGGAAAGGAAATTATTAAAGGAAATACTGTATACATTATATAGCCTTTAAGTTTAATCAAATTGAAAGTTGACATTTTTTGTTTTTAGCAGTAGTTTAATGGAAAGTGTACTTTGGCTTCCTTTCTCGATACTGAAGAATTAGCATAATGTGCTTTAGTATAAGAGTTGGGCTGCAAATCAAACTTTAATTTGACGTCTCTTTTAATCGGCTCTTTTGACCTGAAAAACCGTCAAATTGTGTAATAAAAGCCCGACAGGAATGGAGTAATGACGGAACTGATAATTATAGGGTTCAAATTAACAAATATGAATCGATTATTAATATCTGTATTACCACATCTCAATTGATTGTTTCGTTTGTATTAACATTTCTAGTAATGTGCGTTAAGAATCTATCTATTCGTATAATAGTTTGGATCAAACATTTTTTAAGTTGAATTTTTTATTAAGTTTAATATTTCTGAGTTTTCTTATTATTGAATCCCAAACAATGATATATTTATATTTAACATTTTTAAAAATCTAAATCACTTTTGTTTCTAAAATAAAACATTTTAAGTTATTAAATAAATTTTGTTAAACATATTGAACAGATATTGAAATTTTTAAAATAATAATTATTAACTCTTGATATTCAAAGTAAAAGAGAAATAAAACAAGAAGAGTTGTAAATTCAAAGTATAGTTTCATTTAATGAACAAAAATATGTTTTCAATATTTTAATACAATCGTAACACTAAATGTTTCATTTTTAAGCATATTTATAAAGTTGAATGAAATTAAATAAATATTTTTATGAAGTTCTTGAGATAGCATTAGTGAACATTAGCTTTAAGGCTGAATAAGTGCAAACAATAGTATAGAGTGAATACACAGATAGCAGTTTTCACAGCAATCAATATAACTAAATAAGAGATTTGAATCCGATTCAGCTGTTGAATAAGTTGTATGTCGACTGCCTTTATTATTAGTGCTGTTTGCGAACAAACCAATGCTGTAAAGAGTGAACTGTTCCAAAAAGATTCTGAAATTATTGCATACATTCCATACTGATTGAGGAGAAATGGAATAAGAGAGCAATTAATAAGTTGAGGCCAAACAAATGCGTCCATATGATGCATACAAACTGGTCCATATAATGCTGCCATCAGGCTATTTATAAAATTGTGCGAATAGGATGACTACTAAAACAATGATATAAATTAGTTTCAATTTAATAGAATATTGTATTTATATATCAATAATCTATTTTTATTGATCGGTTGGTCATTTATTTCTTCACAACTTTTTGAACTTAAAGTATTTTTTTTAGTTATTCAGAATTTTATTTATTATTGTTGTGATTCAAATCATAGACAGACAAACAGATATTTATAACAGCAATATGTATAACGCGCTAATATTGTTCCTTAAAAACCATAATATTTTAAAATAATTTTTAAAAAAGTTCATAAATTGACATAAAATTCAATTTAAAAAATTAGAATTTAATCAAAACTATTCAATAGATTTTTGTTTTAAAAAATGTGGACTATTCTCAAAGTTTTGATTTTATAAAGTAATTTCTTATACCGAAACTTCCAGAAAATAAGCCCAGTGGGCCTAATATCGGGTGGGCTTTTATTTGAAAACATTATTTCATGTCATGTAATAATTAGTCAGTGCTTTAAATGTCTTTAATTACTTGAAAACCTTATGATAGTTTTTGAATCAAAGTAAAAACGAAATATTTAGAACATGTTTAGGGATTTTGAGATACTTCAAAAACTTCTTTAGGGAATTCTCTAAATTTTAAGTGGGACAGAAACCTATCAGTTTTCTGAGACAGACTTTGCCTAAATATATGATTTAAATAAAAATAATAACCTTATGTGATATAAGATTTGAATATTGAATAAAAAATAAAGCTCTAATTTATTGATCGCAAAACTATTTTCAAAATTTGTTTTCATTCATAAAATAATTGAAAAGCATTTTTTAAATTTTTCAATTCTTCTTTTGCTATATTAATCAGATCCAGGACTTGAGCATTGGCTTCTTCGGTAACACTTTCAAGCTGTTGAATGAGTAGATAAAACAGCTCTAAACACTTCTTACACTCTTCCATACCATAGAAGTGACGACTTGTCAAATGCGTATAATACTGAGATGTGCACAAAAGCAATCTTTTCAGTATAAAAACAGAAACTAATTCTTTTTCCTCCGCATCAATCGAACCCATCAAAAGCTTATAATACTTTAGAGCATTACTAAACTTTCCTGAATCCATAATATATGGCAAAAGCTGTTGTATTCGAGATAATAAGTCATTGTTTTTATGATAAACCAATCGAATCATAACATCCAAAGCACTTTCAGCCATAGATACATACAATTCAAAGTTGTCATCTCTGATGTTTGTGATATATCTGATCACATCATTGAATCGAACTCTGTTTCTCTGAACTTCTTTGATAGCATTGACGATATTCTTATAATATTTTCCACACTTAAGACAACAACTTTTTGTAGTATTCTCTTTGTAAACCACATATCCGTCACATCTGAGACATTGTAGCGCTGGAAGTGATTTTGATTCTGAGAAGCAGAGCCTACACATACACGTGAAAAAGTACGTAGACTTCAATTTTATTTGTCTTTTTTCGAACGGTTCGGGACGATCTGACAAATAAGTGTCATTGATTTCTTCGCCTATATTAATATCCCTGTTAGCTATAAAACTCATGTATCTGTTATGTCTATCATATGCAGTATTAGGATCGCAGCTGTGATTCATTAAAGCGCTGATAAAGAAGAAGCCGATTCCCAATTCGTTTGGATTTATGCCGTCATACCATCCAAAACAATTGCACGATATTCTGCGCATATTAACAATTAAAACATTTGCATAATTGGCGAATAAATCCAAATTATTGAAAACATCTTCACCTAAAGCCTCACCATATATAAGAAGAATAACTGCTTCGATAGCCATAAAAGTTTGATAAAAATTCAGTTTATCGCTGTGTTCAGTGTTGTGATGCACTAAAGTGGTCAATGCCTTGAATTGGTCTAATATTTCTTCCTCTGTCTTTTCACTGTCAGGAGTAGTTCGCTGTCTTTTACTGTCCATATACTCTCCGATATCGAATCCATGTTCAGCTACACTTCGTTCACAATCGTATGCTTTATCAAATCCTATTTTTGTGAGCAAGTTAAACACGTGCTTAACTCCAAGTCTGTATAACATACCTGAGATTCCACATTCGTATCTATGAAACTGCTCCATCGCTTCTTTAGCGCACTGTCGACCGCGAAAAACTACTTCATCACACCCCTCACACGGCCATATCTTGTCTTCGATATTCTTAATACAATTACTGCAATAGGAAAGTATGTATTCCTCGTGCAAAGTGATATTATATGACTTTTCGTATAATATAACTGTATCTTCTGGTATAAGCTCTTTTGCAATCATATACCGACCTTTTTCTTGTGTGGACACAATTACAACACTCGGACTAATAAAGAAATTATCCCTTACTTCAGAATCAATATCAGTGCCACCGATATCACCAAAATTAAACATTTGGTCGACAAGAATAGAATCCCTCAAATTCACTAAACTCTCAATCGTGTAATTTCCTAAATTAAGTTCATTATTGTTCGCCTTTTCAATCATATCTTCGACAGCAAGTTTCGATTCTTCAAATTTACTCAAATATCTTAAACACCAGACCCTTTTCAGAAGCACATCAACTGTTGGCGACAATTCTATCACATAATTGGCATCGAAAAGAGCGTTTTCGTAGTTTTTCATTAGAAAAAATGCGGTACATCTCAAGCTATAAGCAAGAGATAGTTCATTGCTTTGATCAACTTCTGAAGGAAACGGCGCACTCATTATTGCCTATCAATTGATAAAACAAATTGAATTTTAATCAATTATTTCAATATGAAAACAATTAATCCTTATTATGATTGAGTCCTTATTTTACAATATTGTAACTCTCGTTGACATAGATAAAAAACAGTATATTTTTATAAATAAATTTTAGTAATTTCGATCATATTATTGAAAAATATCATTAAATCAAATAGAGCTTCAGTTATAACTGCAATCAAATAAAGGAATTCTTAATAAATACCTAAATACTAACTTTTCTAAAACAATTCACAGCCGATTCGTAATCTGTTTGTTCCCAAAACTTAAGACCCTGTTCTCTAAAGGATTGGGATTTTTGCAAACTTTTTTGGTGTTCACTGTAATGTTGGTTCGCTTTCTCGAAAACATCTTCACGAAACTTCTCCAATGTCTTAACATTATTAAAAACATATTCTATTCTTTCTCTATTAGTCTTCAAATGGATGAATTCGCTAATTAAAAGTTTTACATTAGTTGCATATATTTCTACCATTTTTGCTGTCGGTTCGGCCATCTTCGAGACAATTTGCTTTACTTTTGAAGAAAACAATTTTCTATCCTATTTGAATATTTTTAAATTAATATTTATAAGAGTATACAATAAAATCTGTATTATTAAAAATGTTTTTAAAAAATACAATAGGATTGATAGAATTCAGTCTCATTCAAATTAATTAAATAAGATTAATATTAGTTGAAGTCCAAAAATTATAACACTAATTATAAATAAAGCTTATTTGTTTATTTATTTGTTTATATCTTATTCATTTGTTAATCTTTCTCCTTTGAAAAATTTTATTTTTTGAAACATGAAACATTTTTTGATATAATGGCAAAATATTTTTAACTGAATAAATCAAAAAATATATATCAAAGTTAAAATCTAATATAATATTTGTAACGGACATTAGAAGTGTTTTATTTTAACACCGGTCACAAGTCAATCGGTTGAGTGAATGGTAGACTACACTCAATTGAATTTTCACAATTTTCATGTTTAATGCTCTGCCCTACTCATGTTGAAAGATTTCAGGAGAAACAAAAATACACGTATCTAATGATTTTATTAGTTCTTTCGTTTGTATTGATCAGAATTTTAGAAATTACCCCAAATTTTTCTGAGCATATTACCTGTATCCATTGATAAACCGTTTGGTTCCGGATCTCACCTCTCAGGTATAAAGTTCCTTCCCAACATATGATACACTCAAAAAAATTTCATAAAAATTCATTAATGTTTAGGGGTGGAAAACCCCCAAAAACCGAGGAAGACCTTTTTGTCAAAGACTGTATTTCGCGGTTATAAGATTTCGCAATACACATCACATATCTTGCGTTGTTTATGATTGGATACAAGTTTCTAAACTACTGTCAATCAATAACGTAAATCAATAAAAAAAACTATCGATAGTATGAAAACAATTGCGATACTATCTGAAAGTAAAATCATTCAATAGTCCGATAGCGATAGTTAAAAAACCATCGATAGTATCGATAGTTCGATAGCTATCGCGCATCTCTACCCTATTGTATATTTCCCTTCGACGCTACCACTGAGCCACTAAGGCTAATGATAGTTCAGTTAAATAAAGTTGTAGTCATTAAGTTATGAAACCAGTTATACATAATTTTTACACGAATACTGGATTTACATATTCTTTACTTGTATTTTGCTTATAATTTACCTGTTTATATACCATTTGTCTACTTTACTTAAAATTTACAGATATTCTTACATAAATTTTAAGTAAAGTTTACATTTAATTTACCCAAATTGGCTCAATTACATAAAACATACTTAGATTTTACCTAATATTTTCACAAACAAGAGTGTTTTACATCTTTTTTATATAAAAACAAGTGCTTGGGTGTATGTGCGCATCAACATTTTGAAGCAATGGTATTGTTAAATAACTCAATAATATAAAATATTTTCTTATATTTTTAATCATACTGTAAATGGTTGTAAATAAAGAACGAATCTAAAAGAAATGAATAACTTATTTTTAATATGAATTTAACTTTTTAAATACAATTATAATAATGCTGTTATATAAGTAAAGTATATTTCATAAATATTTACTTTTCAAAACTTATTCGTGTATTAAAAATGGTTTTAATATTAAGGATTATTTTATAGCTTCAGACATGTGCTTAAAATATGTTATCCATTAGTAATAAATTAAGTCATAATTAAGCCAAACTGCTTATAACACTTGTAATGCATAAAACGTTAAATGTTTTGCAATAATTATGAGCCAAAAATGTGATCTCAATCATAATATCCAATGCAAGTAATGTGCCTGGAAATCAAGGTAGTAGATGCTCAAAATCATTTTTACCAAACTTTTTTAGATTACGACTAGGGATGCCACACCTCCAGCTTTTTGAAGTATTTTGACTCATTCTCCAGTTCAAGATGAAAAATTAAGCTGGAGATTTTAGGCTCCAAGTTATTAATAATTATCAAAAATAACAAAAAAAATCATAAAAGTATTAAAATAATTTAACAAGACAATATAATAAAGTATAAAAACTAGAACTTATATAAAAAACTGGAAATTTAAAATAATACCTTGATATTTTTTAAAAAATTAAGAAAAAATGCCTTTGGTCCCTTCTTTGATATTTTTCTCCAGCTTTGACACAAATAAGTTGTGGCATCCCTAGTTATGACCCTTTATATTGATTGGAAAGTTGTGACGGCCCACCATATGTTTAATACTAATTTTCAAGACTAGTGTTACTGTTTTAACTAAAAAATGAATAATTCTAGGCTTCACTTTTCTCAAAGCAAAATAATTGCTTATTGCTATCTTTCACCCGCCAGAAACTTATAGTTATATAAATATAAAATTAATCAGGTAAAGAACCAAAGATAATGTTAAATTTTAAAAGCAAAAGAGCCACAAAAGAACATCAAGAGATACGTGAGGCTCCCGGAGCTATGGGATGCGAATAGCTGCTATATTGCATAAATATGTTTTTGCCATAATTAATTGTTATGATGTAATTAAATGTTATCATAATTAGTAGTTTTAAAAAGTTATTTAAGCTAGAATTTTATAAGTTTAAATTCATTATTTGGTTTGCAACAAAAATTTACACTATGTTTGCAAATATAACAAAATATTTTATATTATTGAATATTTTAACAATAGAATTGCTTCAAAATGTTGAGGCACAATCGGGTAATCACTATTATCAGCAAAAAATTAATCTAAAAATGTTTCATTTTATATAATTTTTAAATTTTTTAACAATTTAGCTATTGCGGTCGGTGTTGCAGGGGGAGCTGTGGTTGTAGAAATTGGAACAGCTAAAGCAACGGCTACAGGTGTAGGAGCTAGAGCTGAGTCTTATACAATAAATGGCAATACTGCAACATCAACTGCAACAGCAGTAGGAGGTGCCACAGCAACTGCCATATC
Organism: Nanhermannia comitalis; assembly: GCA_034697665.1. Lineage (NCBI taxonomy): Eukaryota > Metazoa > Arthropoda > Arachnida > Sarcoptiformes > Nanhermanniidae > Nanhermannia > Nanhermannia comitalis. Next base: position 9,340 of record JAQGAM010000910.1, read on the forward strand.
AAACAGTACACTGGGTGGATCAGGTGCAACGGCAACTACAACTGCTACTGGAACAGGCGGCTCTGGGACTCAAGCTACCGCTCGTGCAACAGCCTTCCCATCTGCACCTGTACCAGTTGCTACTTCTACAGCAACAGGAATAGGGATTGTGTCAGCCAATGCAGACGGGACAAACACAGCAACAGCAACCGCAACGGCTACATAGATATTGGTTGAAAATAACAATTTCATATTGAAATAAAATAGAATACGATCTTTTAATATTATTACTAAAAATTACGCTTCGCAGTTATGATCAAATTCATAAAATAAGTTTAACAAATTTAAAACAGATGCACTGTAAACTTAAAAAGTAAAATTTTAAAATTTTTTAAAAATTATAGCTTATTTTATTATTAACTCGCATTGTATAACAATCGAGTATATAGTTTTGTGATCCTGTCTGTCCGTCTGTGCGTCTGTGTACTTTTTCAATAATATGAAAAATCAAGTAATGATAAATACAACAATGAAATTCATCGATAATAAAGAAATAAAATATTTATAACAATGAGCAATAATATTACAACAATAAAAATATATTTTATGAATAGGAAAAAGATTCTTCTAAAATCTGTGAATAATAGAATGCAAACTTCTCTCAATGTAATACAATGCGAGTCCTGGATATCTGAGTCAGATCTCTTGTTTTTCTTATTTATTTTGTAAACTAATTATTTACATTTAAAAGCGCATTTCAGTAGCTGCTTAAACCAAAAACTGATATTTTTAGCAATTTTATGGAACTAAACGTTGCTTATATACAGGATTCGCCAAGCTCCATTGCTCAACGAGAAGGTGAATTATTTTGCTCTGAGATAAATAAAGCTAAGAATTACTATATATACCCTCATTTTCAAACATGATTGTTGTTCTACTCGTCATACTGAGGAAATATTACGTTGTCATAATTAATTACTATAATAAAATTAAATGTTATTTAAGCAAGAATTTTATAAGTTTAAATTCATTATTTGGTTTGCAACAAAAATTGACATTATGTTTGCAAATATAACAAAATATTTTATATTATTGACTTTTTTAGCAATAGGATTGCTTCAAAATGTTGAGGCACAGACGGGTAATTACTATTGTTAGCAAAAAATTAATCTAAAAATATTTAATTATATAATTTTAAAATATTTCATCAATTTAGCTATTGCTGTCGGAAAAGAGGGTGGAGCTGTGGTTGTAGAAGTTGGAAAAACTAATGCAACGGCTACCGGAGTAGCAGCTAGAGCTGAGTCTTATACAATAGATGGCAACGTTGCCACTTCAACTGCAACAGCAGTAGGAGATGGTAAAGCAACTGCCATATTAGACAGTCGACTGGGTGGATCAGGTGCAGCGGTAACTACAACAGCGTCTGGAACTGGTTCAGCGAATCAAGCTACCGCTCGCGCAACAGTCTCCCCATCTGCACCT
>JAQGAM010000911.1:0-10788 GCA_034697665.1 Nanhermannia comitalis
AGATAGCAAAAGGATTAGCAGTCTTATCAAAATTAATAATAAGTTCAATTGCAAGCTATTTTTTCCGTGACTGTACTACCCTTAGTCCTAGCTCTGGCTACGGTTATATTTAGCAGATACTTACATAGCAGATATGAAGTGAACTGGTATTATATTATGACGCATATTCGATAACAACAAGCTCTCACACATCCAACTCTACATTCAGAATTTACTTTCAATAAAATTGAGAAATCCGTTAAAGAATATTCCATAAGTCTTACAAATTCTCTCTAAACCAGATTTTCTCAGACGTATATAAGGCGTTTGCAACATACAATTTTGTCTTAGATTCTTATTTAAACAATTCTCTTATGCCTTAACACATGTTAAGCATAGTATTGTGAACATTAATATATACCGTACTCGAATAAATGCAATTATATCAGTGAGTACTTATTATATAATATTATACATCTCTATCAATAATGTCTATAATCAACCCGAGTGCCGATTATTTCAATGCATTAATTAATTCAATCATTTATATCGCATCTGGATTGTCTTTAAAGTACTGTTAGTTTTATTGCAAAAATTATTCAATATTTCATAAATTGACATTTAATTTAAGAATTAAGTTTGATTATTAATACAGTTACTGTACAACTAAGCGAATCACATTACAGAACATTACTATAGATAAGTAAAATGCAGTATCGCTTTCCAACATATAGTAGTGTAACACCGGGGGTACTGAAAAAGCATCAAGTGGTACAATTTTATTATATATTTTTCTGTTTTCCCAAGAAATAGAAGCCGTTTTATCAATATTATGAGTAGTCTATTTTCCCGATAATAACCCTTATATTTTTTAATTTTTTCATCTTTTTATAGAACATAATTGCTTAAAATGAGTAGACACTAAGAAAATTCTTTGCTGTTATTTTAAAAAATTTTATTAAAAACATCAACAAAATGAACCCATTTTTTAAAAATTTGTCGCACTTTTTATGAAATTATTATAACTTACAATGGATTTACAATTAAGTAACAATTAAAACAAAATTATAACATTGGTCCGCACCATACTGTTCGGCAAATAGCAGTACGCAAATGTCTATCGAGGGTTTTAGTACCAGATATGCAAAAGGTTGGGAATCACAGTTGTACTCTACTCTAGCAGTGCTTATCGTTAATTTTCATGTGACTTCTCGATAAAAAAAGATAACATTTTTATATTAGAGAAAATTTTTAAAAATGTTTAGGGAACATTTAAAATCAAATTTGCTTACAGAATAGAAGTGCGGAATAACTACATGCATTTTAAAGAATTGTTTAAGCCATCAATTTCAATAAATATTTTTAATTTGAGCATATTCTAGAGATTGTAGTTATATTGATATCGGCCATCGCTGGGTCATCGTAAAGCCCATATTACAGTGAAAAGCTGATTATGAATATAATGTTTTTTCTGTTTTAGAAAATATATATTCCTATTCCTATATAATAAAAGTAATTACAGGGCTCGAGTATTTCACTATAACGGGAATAAACTGTATTCTAAAATTACACTTCAAGAATTTTTGCTTTAAATCAACAATAGGATGAAAACCTGAACAAATGTTCTTTTTAAAAAAATTATATTATCACAAGACCACATATAATATAAAACCACATAATTTTTTAATTAAATAGCATTATTGTCAAAAAGAGAGAAAATGAAGCTCTTCTTGATAGCGCTGTCTTTGTGTCCTATCATACAAATATGTTTTTCAGCAAAACCATGTCTATCACTGCCTCCGGGTTTCGATAGATTATCGCATGGAATCGATATTACAAGTTTCGATCTATTGCCGTCTGATTTAACTACAACTAATGGTATGGCTCGAAATATATTCGACTTCACATGCGATAAAGGAAAGAAATGGTCGAATCCTTTCGTACCAACACTTGTATACGACTTACCCGACCAGATCGATTCGGTAACTACTCTTCCGGGCGGAATATTGGACATAAACACAGAGATTGCAAACAATTTTGGGGACACCAAAGCTGCCAAATCTAATAAAATAGGTATCGGTCTGATGGCCGGTATGTTCTCGTTCTCTCATTCCTCAGCTAAGAGTATGGACGCAATCATTGGAAGAGATAAAATCTTGACAACAGTTTCGTCTCATGTCTCAGCCATTTCAGTAGAATTGCTCCCCTATTGGACTGAAACGAATCAGGAAGGCCTGTATATGAAGGAATTTTACGATAAAATGCTGCCCGACACATTTGCCGAGAATCCCGCTAAATATGAGGAGTTTTTATCAACTTTTGGTACCCACTACTTCACAAGCGCGCGTTTCGGTGGACTTATGAAAATCGAAGTCCAAACGGACACCAATTTTTTAAATCACTCCGACTCTAAAAGTATGGAATTTAATGCTGGAATTTCTTTTATGGAAAAGCTGTCACTCAGCGGCGGTCAAGCGAAGAGCAATGTGAAGGTTGATGATAAATATGCGCAGAACAGTGTTATCTCAGAGTCCTATTATGGCGGAACTGCAAATCTAATACAGACTGGTTTGTCAGGCTTTCAGGGCTGGTGGGAATCGGCTCAGAGGGTGCCCTGGATTTTCGGTGGAAAGTTAGTCTCAATCGATAATTTTTTTCCGGCCAGTCCCAAAAAGAATGCTTTGGAAACTGCTATTGTCGTTAAGTTAGATCGCGCTTATTTGGATGAGTTGGCGCAGTCTTTAGCTGTTCTTAAGGAAAATATTTACATCGATGTCCCCACTGCTAATAGTCTTGTTGCCCAAGTTGCCGCTCAAAGAGCGCAACCCATTCCAAATCATGCAGCTGTTGCACAATTAGGACCAGTTGTAGAACAGTTTGTTAATGCCAATAAAAATAAGAAGCCTTACTGTCTAATTAAAACTACACTTAAAAATGGAAAAGTCGTATCTAGAGAATGTATTATGCCTACCGGTGCCACACGTTGTCAATGCACTATTTAATTAATTTGCATATAATTGTCAATTAAATATGAGATAATTTAATAAAAATGAATGCTATTATTTTATTTTATTTTATATTTATCTTTTGTCAAACTTTTTATAACCCTTCTTATGAATTTAAAAAATAGAAAAGTTGTTTATTCAATTAAATCATTTAAGTATAACTTTTTCCCATAAAATATCAATTTTTTATGATTTATTTAAGAAAATGTATAAGAAAGTTAACCGTAGATTATGTTAACTTATCTCTTGTTAAATATTTAGTGAGTGTTTGTGTAGTTTTCTTGATTTCAATGGAATATTAATTATAAAACACGAGTTTAGTTTCACAACTAATATAAAGAGCACATTTTTTTATAAGTTAAAGCTTTCATTTAATATACAATTAAAGTTATGTTTAATAATAATTATGTCAAAAGTCAGTAAATTTTTGGTTATATTTGCGATTATTTTTTTAATTGTAACAAATATTTCTTATTTCAATTGTCTTCAAAGTGACACAAATAATACTGAAAGTGATTTTACTGATAATTACTATACCACTGAATTTGGTGTTAAAAATACAAATGAAACAAATTCTGATCATGAATACGTTGATTATGAAGGAGAGAACTCTTACCAAACACAAGAAAAGTGTGATAAGGAGACAATATTTGATAAGTTAACGGCTATTCATAGTGAGAGTAAAGATTTGGAAATTGTTAAACATGTCGAGAGTATTAACGATACGCTTGATATAGTGGACAGATTAGTCAATACAGCTATGGATATATTGAAACCAACATTATCGGGAAGAGATGTCTCGCAGATTATTGAGACGTTATATACTATTGACATGAGATCTGACTGCATGATGTCGTTGATTAGAATCTGGAACGCTATCAAAAATGAAGAACTGTGGGCTTTCAAGTGTAAGTCTCAATAGTAGGCTCACATGTCCGCACACGAAAATATACAATTTTAGACCCATATCGCATACTGCCCTTAACCTGCAAACAGTTCCCCCCATCAAAAGACAGGTTTAAAATACAATGAATTATAAAAACTATTTTTGGAAGACATAATTAATAGAAATTATTTTTTATGATTTAATTTTGTTGAAAATAAAAATAGACCTTTAATTTTTTTAATATCTTAATGCTTATAAAGGAAAACACGTGTCATTCAAATTTTCCGCAAATAAATGCATGCGTTTACTTCCTCATATATCCCTTTAAAAATTTGTACGCTTTAGGCTGACCCCTCCTTTCAATGAATACTCACTATGTGGTTCACTGCTATAAAGTTTTAAAGAAATTTTTGCTTTTGGAAAAATGTTTGCTATAGAAGTGGATTTATGTTTGATTTTTAAAGTTCTTAATAAATATTAGAAACTTCTTTCGCATTTTTTTTAAAATTTAAAGCTTGGATTTTTACAATGCTTTCAAATCCAATTTAAAGCTATTTTTGGTAACAATATATGATAAAATTTTTTATTATTGCAATGAACCGGTAGGTAAAAATAGTTACTTTAACGGAGATGTGGTATACTCGAAATTTTCAAAAATTATGCTCTGAAACTCATTACGAACTATTTAAAATATGTATAGTATAGTATTATTGTAATATTTTTTCTTGTTATAGTGAAATCAGTATTAGTAAAAACTCCTTTACAGTGAAGTTCGGCTATGAATATATAACTTTAATGTCCTACAGATTCAACTTGTATTAGAGCCTTTACTTTTCGGGTTTAATTTTCATGTCGATTCGGGTGGTTTAATAAATTTAACTAAACTCGGGTTTTATCGGGTTTAACCCGAAAAGTAAAGGTTCTAAACTTATATACTTTTATAGTGACACCCCGTTATAGTTAAGGCATTGGCATCATAAGTGTTTTGTAGTTACTAGTTACCATATATTACTAGCACACTATTAAAGTCATTTATTGATTATCAATGATGGCCACGCTCGTGCTCGGGAGAATTTTCACGCTCGATGCTCGCGCTCACGATATGAAAAAATTCAACGCTCGAGCGTTTAGCGAGAGCTAAATTTTATGAATGAGAGACTTTTATTAGACAAAAATTAATTTATCTTAAACAAATATTGGATAATATGTGTGGTTCTATGTTTAAATTCTTTAAAACTGAATAATATGTCCACTTATTATAAAAGTAAATAATTTTGCTGAGTCAATATGCGTAGCGCATTGGGAAAAGGTGCCGGACTTATGATCAAAGGGTCGTGAGTCCGAATCCCAAAGACTCGTTGAGTTTCTTTGATTGCAATGTGTTGGCCAGATGTTCATTGTTTTCGAGCAATCCCTTGACCCGAAGCATTTGCCCTTTGTCGACACAGGTAATACCTCTAAAAACCACAATCTAATCAGGGGTAAAGGTGAGATCTCCTGAAAAGGAGTTGGCTTAACGAAAATGTTTTTTTATGTAATTTTGCTTAAATATAAACCTTTGTTTCATAAAAAAAATTATTACAAGTTATGTAATAGGCTGCCAACCAAACACTCTGAGCGCCAAACTCTCGAGCGTTGAACATCACTGTTAATTATTATTTGATGGAAAAGATTAATCAGTAATTAGTCATTATTTGAATTTTTACTAATATATATTATTAAAATCCATTAAAATTCCAGCAGGTTCAAGTTTGCAAGAAATTAATGAAACCTTGAACCGGCGCCTTCATTGGTGCAAATTTTCATATTATGTGAATTTTAATCTCTAAAATTAAAATAAACATTTAAGGTATTCGCCAAAACAAGTAAATAAAATACGATTGCAATAAAACGATTATTTCAAGGAAAATGTTTTACTTTATTTATCATGCGGTTGAGTAAATATTTCAGATCTGATACATTTTTAATAAATAAAACTTTTAGAAATTAATTATATGCTGCAAAAATTTTATTTAAACTCATTATAAAATACACTAAAGATAAACCTTTTTGAAACTTTCTGATCATTAAAGAACTAATATATAGTATATAATGCAGTATTAGATCATATCTATTACATACTGTACACTTTAAACCCTATTTGAACAACTTTTTATCTAATAGGGCTATTAGTTATGTCTAATAGTGGTCGTTATTTAACTCAATTCAGTGGGTGTTCTTTTTTTAATGATTAAAAAATTACATAAACCTTCAATTAAAGCATATTCATGAACTTCATCAATATTAAGCTATATTTTTGATTAATTTTAAACCCATAAATAACTGCTTAGATAAAAGTTTTAGAAAAAATTGCATGAAAACAAGGAAAATACTATGATTTGATTTTGAGCTCAGCTCACATTTAATATTCAAAATACCTTAGCTTTAATGCAGCCTTTTTTTTATAAATATATGTTTTAAAAAACATCTTTTCTGACCTAACACTAATACAATTATTGAATATAAAATATAAAATTAAATAATCTTACAGTTTGAGGTCAGCAGAAAATCTGATAGTTTTATAATAGAAATATGAATTACGCTTTAAGTAAGTTAAAAATTTTCACTATTTATATACTTAATTTTTATGTTAGTTATCGATTCGATGGGACGCATACCTTCAGGTATAGCGGAGGGTTCTATTTCTCATTTTGGTGAATATGATGAATGCATTGAAATCGAAAGTCCAGCAAGTGAATCAATGGATCAATTTCGCGGTCAATACTGTTTGGCTAAAATAATTCTTCCCTATCCTAAACTCAAATCCTATAAGAAAAACGAACCCATTTCTCACAGAAAACATTTTGAAAGATTAGTCGCGTTCTTAAAAAATTATAATTTGGATAATTATTTAACTGTTTATAAACTAATTGAGATCTTGAACAATCAAAGAGGCGCTACTCTTAGGTTTGGGACTTGTATGCCATCGAATTGTCATCCGGAAGATATCGAGGCATTAATTAACAAAAGTTTGATATTAAAAATCAATAATATTTTTTTATTTATAATAAATTTTTCTCCTTTAGTTGTTTATCCGATAACTCATTTGCCAATCGAGTTAAAGCCTGATTGCTATATAAAAGATGAAATCAAAGAATACGATAACTATCAAAAAGTTTCGTTGTATGCAAAAAATTGTTATTTAATTTTGACCCAAATAAATATTTATTGTTTGTCATGCAAATAATTTTTGGATCTTTCCCACAGATTAATAATCTTATTAATTATCATGACTTCCATAACCTGTAATATCGGAGAAATTTTGATTCAATACTATAACAACTTTAACAATGAAACAAAGAATAATAATAACGAACCGATCGAATGCTCAAATCTACAGAAAATAGTTTCGTGTTTTTCGTTGACATCTAATATTAAACTATTATTTGCTAAAAATACTGGACCCAAAAGATTTGTCTGTATTGATGCGATCAGATTCCTCTTAATCATCAACGTATGTGTGGATCACATGTATTTGTTTACTCCTTTCATGAGCACAATAGCCTTCAAGAGAATCTTAAACTCAGTCATAATTAAAGTTTATTACTATAATAAATACTTCTTCGCTAGAAATATACTCATAATCGACACAATGTTTATAATAAGGTAAAGAAAATTTTAAAGCTATTCAATAATACAATACATTGATTTTCTTATTAGCGGACTATTAGTTTCTTATGGATTATTGGGTAAACTTAGCAAAAACAATGGCAAATTCAATTACATAACTTACATAATAAGACTTTGGCTCAAATATTCAATACCATTGTTTATAGTATTACTATTATTCTGGTTATTGCCTCTGACAGGCGACGGTCCCATTTGGAACTATGGAATCAACCTAATAATGCCTGCCTGTAAAGATAGCTATAGTTTATTGTCCAGTTTTTTCTTCTTCAGTAACTATAGGATACAATCGGATCACAATGTGTTTGATTTTGGACCCGGATTTGCAATTGTATGTAATTATGTATTAAATATAATTACGGTTATAAGTCATTTCAGTTTAAATTAAAAGTAGTCATAGGTTTTTGAAAATCAGGGGTTTTGATATTCTTCTAACTTAAGAATTTTGAGATGACATCTAAAGGAATTGATGTCCTTTAGTCTTCTATCATAAGGTTTCGCTTGTTTCTGTTGTTTTGATGTAAATTTCAAAAATGACCACTTTTTTCACAGTTTATCAAATTCTTAATTGCCATTAATTAAATTATTCACCGATATTACAAATTATAGTTTCTGTTCCTGTATAATGAAAATATACCGTAAATATGTTTTTAAAAATCAAGAATTATATGAAACTAATCCTAATTATTCAAATAAAATTGATATAATAGTGCAATCCTCCGACTTGGTTCATATCAGCTCTATTTCAGCTTCAGGTCATCGCGCCATTAATGGTATTATTAATTTATAAGAACCCCAAATGTGGGATATGTCTGTTAATCACAATAATACTGTTTGGCTGTTACGCCAGTGTTTCGCCTAAACTTCTATTTAATCAAAAAACATATTTAGACGGTCTCAGCATTAACTCATTAGAAGAGATGACTAAAGCATTTGTAGCTTTTCATATGGGTATCAATCAGTATATCATAAGCTTTTTTACTGGTATTCTAATCGGATATCTTGTGAGAAAAAACCTAAATTATAAGAATCTGACAAATAATACGGAATATCTTCTCTGGATTTTATCATTTTCAACACTGGTATTTGTCATGTATTGGTTTAATACATTGCATACCATTAACAAATCACCCAATAAATTGAGTATTTTATTGTGGTTCTCAATCGGAAAACTATTTGCTTGCATTGCTATTTCATGGATACTGTTCTCACTTTGCATCGGAAGAGCTGGTAATTCAAAATGGAATATAAAAACTTAGTTTTAATCATTTTTTTGTTTAAAGCTTTTATTGAAAAAATCTTTTCGTGGTATGGCTTTCAAGTAGTGTCTCGTTTGTCATTTGGTATTTATATTTTACATTTTCTTCCATTATCTTATCGTTTATTCTCTGTCAGAGATACTTATGTAATGACAGACAAACTACTGGTAAGACTTGATTTAAAAATTGATTTTCTTGTACTTAAGTTTTTTGGTCATTATTTTCAGATTGAATTCATAATAATTGATTTCATAATCTCAGCATTTATTGCATTTTTATTTTATATATTGATTGAACGCCCGTTTAATAACATAATGACACTTATTTTTGAGCGAAGATGTGATGAAGAGATTATTGGTGAAAGACATATAACTAAAAATATTTTGCCTCAAATCAATGTTTTCACAGCTAATTGTCATGAAATTTATAACATTAAGCTATAAAATGATTCAATAAAAGCTTTGTGTTAAAAATTTCAGCATTTATTTCATGAATACTGTATTATTACTAATGAAGAGCGTCGGCTCAGGCTCTGTGGTATTGAGCCTATGCTCAGACTGAGGCTCAAGCTATAAAGCCTGAAGAGCCTGTATGTAAAATTACGCAGTAAACTGTGATAATGTCATATTATGTGTATTACAGTATATTTTAAGCAAATTTTAATTTTCTTATTACAAAAACAAAATCTAAAAATAAATAAATGAATTTCAAGGCATAAGATAGAACAATTAAAGCATTAATGTTATACTTTTTTTTTGTTAATAATACATAATTAGTCAGAAATTAACAAATTTTTTGGTAAATTATCAAAAGATTTTAAGTCAATGACAGTAAAGATAATATCGTTGTCATAAACATTGTTTTCGTCTTCAATATCAATAAACCAGTGCTTGAATTGTAATTGAGCAGATCGGAACAGTGAAGACAAAAAGAGAAGCCCTATGAGAGCTTCTATTTCTACCTCGTTGGTCTCATTATTATAATATTCACTCGAACTGTAATGACTTTCATTTCTTTTGATTTCTACATTTGCGTGCTCTGCTATTATTGATATGATTTCTTGATTGATGAGTCATTTAAACGCCTCATGAGGTGTAACAGTTTTCTCAGCGTTATTTTTGGGACCGATGTTTATTTCTCTAAATATATTAGAAGGCTGTGTTTTGCGCTGAACATATTTTTCGGTCCATATCTAATCTCTGCCGACATATTGTTTATAGCCTATGCTTTGTGATGGAGTCAAAGGATTAATCTCTGGAATGCTGTGATCGCTGTTTTCATAACCACTTTGAACATCATTATCACTCAACTCTTCATCAGAGGCGTCTAACAGATACTGAATTTGATGTTGATTTAGATTCCTCTTTTTCTGTAATCTTTTAGGAAAAACTTCTGCCATTGTTTATTGATTTGATATATAATTGACATTAATTTCATTTAAGATAGAAATATATATAACACAATTAAATGTGGTAACAAATAATTTTTATTTTCAATCCTATCCACTTAAATATTAAAGGGCGAACACAAATGTGGATTATTTTTATATCCAGTTTTAAAACAATCCAATCCTATCCTTATGGGCGAACATACCCTAATACTGTAGATATATTATTTTGAGAATAGTAAATATATTTTTGAGATAAAATTGAATTTAATAAAATTTAATATCATTATTGTAAGCACAATCTTTACATCTATTTTGGGGGTAAATTTATTTTTATTGTAATTAAAATGTATTTATAAAATAAATTTATAACAATTTTCATCAAATTTGAAACAGTTTTATATATTTTTAAAAACGTCTGATAACACATATGTTCTCTTTGTTTGCGATTTTAATTTAGAATTAATATTATGTATAACAGACCCAAGAGATAATTGATATAAATAATAAATATATTGTGGAATTAAAGATAGGTTTACTTTTAACAAAAGTAAAATAAGTGCTAAAATTCTCAATACTATCAACTCTATTATCAAAATTTTTGTA
>JAQGAM010000912.1:0-10788 GCA_034697665.1 Nanhermannia comitalis
AAAGTTTTATTAAAATTAATAATAATAATAATTCATTGTTAATAACATTAATTCTATGGTATTATCGCTTATTTGGCATAACTTTTGGTGGTTTGATATTAAATAAAACACAAGAATGTGTTGTAAATAAATATTTGAAAGTATTTGGTTTCATAACTACGCTCTTTATCATAATTATAATCAATTTTCATACTGTTCTCATAATTATTGATATAAGTCTTAATGCACTTTTGGATCAAATCTGGTTTATTAATAATATACTATTTATTTATTCTTCAAATACAAGTCTCTAAAATCTATTGCACTTTCAGTTTCTGTTATTATCAGTTCAAAGCTTCAAAACTTTTTATTGTTTTGCAAACATATCCTATAAATCGTATCAGAAATAAGACCATTATTTACACTTCATTTATAATCGCAATAACTCTACAAATATTTAATATCTATTTCTGTTTAAGATCTGTTCAAAAATATTTTCTTCAGATAAATATGATTCGCATTTTATTATTCTTTTATATATATTATCGATCACTCGTTGAGTCAGGAATTTCAATAATAACTTGGGGTAAAAACAATAAAATTTTATATTTTGAGAGAAATTTAACTTAAAATTGTCGGTAAATTAATTTTTTACCTTAAACAGTAAAAACAGAATATTTAAATAAACATATATTTAATTTATTTTATTCAGTGGCGTAGCCATAAAATTTTGAGTGAGGGGGCGCAAATCCGGCACAGATCCAGCACAGGTCTAATTATTTGAGTTATTTTCATTTTTATTTGAAAGAATACACAACACTTTTTCACACATTGCACTTCTTGATTGAAATATAGCGTGTTTTACAGTTTGTAGAAAAATAAAAGTCTTTATTGGAGTAATTTCTGTAATCAAGATCTCTAAAAATATAATGTAATAAAGCTTTTTATGGAATTAATTAACTTTTAATTTGAGACGAGGGGGCACAGGCCCCCTCAACCCCATGCTAGCTATGCCATTGACTTTATTATTACAGTATTTTTCAATTGATTTTCATACTCTACGCAAATGAATTTCCTCAGAGAAACCCAAACCAGTGTTCGCGTCAAAACATTTTCCCCTTTCAGCAAAAGTTATTCAACTTTTTTAAGTTACTCTTTAATTACAATTGTTTATTACAGTTAATAAATCTATTTTTAACCTTTTAATTAACATTTTTTATATGGTTTTAATCAAATTAATAATGTATTCATTAAATTATAATAAAATCAAGACTTAAATCGTATTTTTATTACTCAAAAGTGATTCAAAATATACCTTAAAAAGCACTTCAAATATACAGTGCTTTTGAAAAAGTACGCTTCAAAGGCATAGCACTGAAAAGGCTAAACACCTGTTTTGAATGGCCACATGTTAACACTTACAGATAAACCTTGAAAATGGGAAACTTTTAAAGAACTTTTAATCTCTGATAAAGAAAATATTTTAACGTAAACAGGTGTTAAACTTTATAGCACTGGTATATAAACATTAAAATAACAATTATTTATTTCATTGAATAAATGATTTTACATTATGTGCCCCTTTTGAGAATTTCGATTGTACCTTTTATTTCTTATCCTTTGAGGCGTACTTTTTCAAAAGCACTGTATATATCTAATAATTTTTTTAAAAAAATTTAATTGTGCAAAGTTTGGGTAATCTATTCGGTAGTTTGAGGCGCAGTCAGTCCATTCCACATTATTTTTCTGAGTCAATAAAGATTAAAAACTTTAAAATATTTTTTAAAAGTAAACAGCGCTATAAAACATGGGGAAACCCCGAAAAGTCTTTGCCCTTGTAATGAAGATCTGACACTCCTCTCAAGTTTACGATTTTGTGCTTTTGAACCTTTATATAATGCATATAATGAAATCATTTTGCAAATAATTTCAAAAATTTCTTTTTTAAAAAATAAAATAAACAATTGCTAACTATTCATAAACTATTAAGAAAACTAAATATTCAAACAAAAAAATAGCTGAAAAAATTGAAAATTAAAATTTGAATTATAACATAATTTAAGGCTAAAATTAATTATAAACAATCTTTTAATTCATAAAAGGCATTAATTAAGACTTAATTAACTTATTAAAAGTTTATTTCGCAAAACTAAACAAAAGATAAAATATTGGAGTTTTAGTTAAAATTATGAAAATTGTTTAATTAACAGAAGTGTTATTTATTAAAATAGTAAAAAATGTTAATTATAGTGATCATAAATTATGATTACATGTAAAATACTCTGCAGGACAGGAAAAGTACTGTATAAGGGAAATGACTGATTAGTTCATTTAACTATCAAAAAATGCCTGAAGACAATTGATATAACTTATACTTTAATTTCGATTTCGATTTTATGGGCGGAAAATTGCATTAAAAACAACGCTTTCCCACCTCTTGTTTCCTGTCTCTTCTCTCGTTTAGATGTTATATAAGGGGTAGAAAACTAACGAGAGGTCAATTTCTGATTTGTTATCTGCACAGTTTTCTAATGTATTATACAGTATTGTATTAAGTTATTATAGAATTAAAATAAAAAAGTAATATTTTCAAAGATATATACAAAAATATAAAATTATTTTCAGTTATTGCTCTTTTGAATCAATTTAAAAATAATGTATTTTATAAAAGCTGTATGTTTTTGATGAAATAGTTTATATAAATATTTATCAAATTCACATCAAATGTCTATTTGTGATTAAATGAATTGGTCAGTATTGAGAATGGTCGACAAGAAATCATTTTAGAGTGAACCCAATTTTTTAAAATCTTAACGCTTTTACTAAATTTTATTTTATAAGTTTATAATCAAGTTTGGTGTATAAAATAACTTATGTAATAAAATATGACTTATATAAAAAAAATAATTTTAATCTATATAAGTATTTCTCACACGCTGGTTGACGTATCACTAATAATCGGCTGAAGCTTTTCTTTTTCATAGACTATCCTAAAATTAAGTGAAAAGAGATGTTTCCCTTTTTCTAACATAAAATACATTTTTTAATAAGTAAAGTAAAAACTTTTTTAAGTTTAGTATTTCAAAGAAAAGTTTTGATTAAAAAAGTTTATGAAATAGAGTTTGTTTTTGAACTGTCAATTGTAGACATTTGCAGATAAATAAAAAAACAATATAAATGATGTTTACATTGTGTGAAAGTACAGTTATTTCCTTTTTAAAAACATATGAAAACATACTAAAGGTCATGACTATATGTTTGCGAAAATATGAATTTATTTTCAAAAAGTTGTTCATCACTTAAACAAAAGTACATCAAATAAAGTAAATTTAAAATAACTTTACTGCCGCTTAAAATAGAAATATTATAGTTTTCGCTCATTTTCTGCTGAAATATCAAAAATAATTTGCAATCTTTTAAAATATTTTGATTACTTGAACCCGGAATTAAAGAAAAGTTCATAAATTTTATTTCAATAAAGTATGAGAAGACCGGAGAAGACGAGTTACTTATATTAGAGTATAAACATTGTTATGAAAACAAACATAATCCTCAGGTCATTAAATTGAATACTTACCAGTTAAAGGTAAAGTCAAACATAAACTTTATTGTCGGTTAAAAAGTGAATGTATAGTGAATGGACTTATGCTTGTTATAAAAATTCACGATCTGCAACATAAACAACAGGCGATTTTTAATCTTATGTGGGAGCCTTGCAGGGTGTAATAGCCCATTTGCAAAATATTTTTTCATGTCATAACTTAATCAGAAGTCCTTATAAAAAATTCTGATCGGCATAAGTGGGGAAAGTCTCTGAAATAAGAAAATTCTCAAAAATTATAAGATTGAGAAAACTGTAATTTTTAAGTTCTCTTACAGTTCTAGTGATCGAAGTAAAAAGTATAAAAATTAAATACTAAAATTTTTAATTGTATCATATTTTGATATTTTAAATATACGGTAATTAAATTTCATTCAGATCTGTAAAAACGTTTTAAAATAACAATTTATGATAAACTGAAGATTGAGATAAGCCCTTACTTCAGAGACAGAGACTGCCTCAATTGTACAGTATACTAATATATGTCTAATTTTAAGAATTGAAATTATATAAAAATTTACTTAAGAATTTATATAAAAAACTTCATTTAATGGTATGTTTTGGTACAATACCCATTGTTAAAACTTCTCTTCTTTGCCTCAATCAACAGATTCTAAACTTAAAAAGTTAGAGTCAATTTGCAAACTTTACCGCATTTAACTTCTGAGAAAAACTAATTAAAGCTAAATGTTAATTAGAGAATATATACATGTATTTCTTTTAGACACAATAACAATCAATTCCATTATTATTCATTGGGTACAACTTGATGATTAACCTAATTTGATGTAATAACACCGTCAAGTGACTGAGAACTTACTGAAAACTTGGATTGGATTAAATAATTACGTTGTAATCAAATTAAAAATAATGAATTAAAATGCTTCCAAACAAAAACTATTTACTATGCATTAAGAATTATTTACATAACTACTGTCAACCTATTCTGTCTAATAATATAATATTATAATCAGAATTTTCTCTTTGAAGTTCTGTAAGATAATTACATTAAACTTAGTTCTTATGTTAGTTTCTTAAAAGATCTCATAATTTGCATACTTTTAAGAAACGAACATAATATGATATAAGTTTAATATATAAACTTACAAAACTTGATTAGCGAAAATTCTAATTATAATATTATGAATGCTAATTGCATTACATTAATAGTAATGTAAATAATTCTTAATGCTTAGTATTGTAAATAGTTTTCGTTTGAGAGCAAATTAATCCCTTATTTTTAATTTGATTACAACGTAATGATTAAATCTAATTTATGTTCTAAATAACAACATTTTGATTGCGCTAGAATTTGCATAAATGAGCATAAATTTGCATATTCGAGGTATCGTGTCATCAGATGGCCAACAAAATTTACCTTTAAAATAAAATCAATATATCTTACCCTGTATTAAAAAAAATTATGACAGTCCGATGCATCTTAAACTGATTTTAAAGTTTATATTAAATATAGTAATCATTTCTCTTAAAGATAAATAATGAGTTTTGCCTATTATTAAAATGAGTTTTTCTGCTCTTCTGAATAAATCATAAATATTTAATAAAATTCTTAAATAGCATTTAGATCTAAAATCTTTGATTGAGTTGATTTTGGCTGATTAGGTTTCACGAATTCTATGTACAACATTCAGAAAATCACGTTTTTCAGTATAAAATGAACAAATACAAAGTTAAATAGTGACAATTTATTTGCTTAATAGTGGCAATCATTTTAAAAAATGACAAAGGGTTTACATAATTGGGTAAGATATTCAAGTCCTCAAAAATGGTGTAATATTTATAATACAAATATTATGCAATGAAATAAACAAATAAATTAATTGTTTTGACTATTGCTGAGAATTTTAATTGTTTGTAATCACTTGAAAAGAGAGTAATTTAATAATTACATAATAGCACGACCACTAACAGGCCAGAGACACGCGTGTCTTCACTGGCGTCTAAAGTCTTGGCGCCAATTTTGAAGGCAATACACTTTTCTTTACAATGTTAATGCTTTTAGTAGTACTGGTTTTGGTTCTATCACAAGGTCTCGGCGGCTGATTATATACTAAGTCCCAAAGTCTGATAATATCTTGAGGCTTATGCTTATGACTTGTCATCAATTTTTTAAAATTACACGCGTCCACTGCTATGTTAACATTCTTCATGAGCGCGTGATTCAAGCGCCTGATCCCTGCTTTTTCTGCAACTATACCAGTCATGTAAACGTCTTCCAAATACATTGGCGTTAGTTTTATACTCATCTCATATAATGGTTTTGCTGCGTCACCCGTTATCATATATGCGGGTCCGGTGGCAAAGTTGGGGAATATTGTGCCGTTAAATGCTTCCTTAGGGACATACCATTTATTGATTGAGTTTCGGTGAGGTTTCCATCTTTTGGCTAATTTTCCTGAAAATATTTAAATAGTCATTTGAATTAAATGATAATGTAATTCAATATTAAATATTATACAGATACTCATAATCAATCTACGAATAATCATTTTACTGGTATATTATCACAAGTAATATAAAAGAAACAAAAAATGTGATCACTGACCACTATTAGCTCAATATAAAAAGTATATCGTTAAAGCCAAATAACAGTATTATATCACATAATACAATATATTTTTAAATAAGTTAATCACTTTGCGATTTGTTTTCTTTGCGTTGTTTCTGATATTTTTATATAAATAAATGCTTTTTTAAAAGAAAATTTAAAATCAAGAATAGTACAGGTATTTTCTGATTTTGCATTTTTTAAAATACTGTTTGGTATTTTATTACCATATGTTTTTTAGCATTACTACTGGCAAATTTTTTGCAGTTATTGCAGATGTCTTCTAATTTTTATAATTTTATTACTATAATAATGAGATAAATACATTGCATAATAATTAAAAGTACAAACTATTTTTTATTCTTAGCAATTAGAACTGTATTCCCAACATTCAAAATAAGAAAATAATTGCGCCCTAAAATGCTTATGTATCATTCGGTTGTTAAAACCGACAAACATTAATATTTTTCAAATTATCATATACATAAACGGAGGATGTTTTAAAACTATAAAAAAATAATTCAAAATATCAATATTTTTAAATATTTAGATTATTTGGACTTTAACTATTATAAAGAAGAATTAAAAACTTCGACCTCATGAATAAGTGATAGACAATACACTTTAAAAAGTAGTGCATTGTTTTTTCTTAAGTGTCAAAAAAATTTTTAATCTTAATATTATTTAAAATATGATAAAATGAGGTTTCGAGATTGTTTACAAAACTACATAAGATTATTTATTTTAAAACTGAGCTAGACACTTTAAAATTGAATCATATGAAGCTCGTCTAATTCAAATAAAATGAAACACTTACCTATAATAGCCCTACTAAAAGTTCGGGTCTCACTAAAGTCAACGATATGCTGCATATTAACAAACATGTCGTCATCAACTTTGAGCACATACTTGACTTTATTGCACTTTTCACTAATCCATTTCATCATAGAAATAGTCTTTAGAGTCAAATTGAAGTAACTATCAATAAAACTTCCCTGCAGTATATCTGCATAACGAGCGTCTTCGGAAATTATTTTCTGCTGCAGCCTATCGTCAACTGTACTCCCGATGAGAAACAGAAGATAAGCGCCTCTTTCTATAGCAAATTTACCCCAAGTTTTTCTGATCGCTTCTCGAGCTTCAAAATGATCGACAGCTGAGTTTACTATCACAAGAAGATCAATAGTAGCGCCCAAGTCGTCATCACATCCGTTGGGTTTATCTATTTTCATAGTCTCAGTGTATTTAAGGTCTTCTGCATTGAAGATGAGCTTTGCTTTGAGTATAGATTTGCTGTCATAGTTGTCAATATCACTATCACTATTTTGTATATTTTGGTTATCAGTTTCATGAGATTTTTGGTCTACATCTATATTAAGATCATTTTTCACCTCATTTTTATTAGTATTCTTGATATCAATCTTGACATCAGTTTTATTGTCTTTATTTTTGATATCACTCTTATCATTGTTTTCCTGTATTAATTGCTTTTTCAAAGCCGTTCCAATCGTTGACTTAACAGTAACTGAACTTTTCACTATTGGTAGTACTGATTCACGATTAATGACACTATTGTTTCTGTTACTGATATCACCAGAATTTATTGACTCAACAATTAATGGTGATTGCGATGAACTAGTTTTTAATGAAATTGATGCTGAATTAGATGATAATGCTATGTGTGGTGATTGAAACTTTTTTGAATCATCTAATTTATTGTCTAATTTCGCAATTTTATTAATTAATTTTGATTTAACTAACTTTAAATTACTTAATGATTTCATTGATTTATTGTTCATATCATGTAATACGTGATCAAACTTTTGCTTTTGATTATAAAATAGCATCTGTTGTGGTAATAAACGTCCTGTTGATTCACTTAAATTTGATGAATACCTGGTGATTGTGACCATTGTGGCCACAAGACTGGTCAGCCCTAATAGCGTGATAATGCGATGTCGTGCCATATCTAGCACTTAATCTTTTTTTTGCGTTTCGTCACTTTGAAAATAATTCTATAACAACTCAATAACACACAAACACACAATTCAATTACCGGTAAATATCCATAGATTGAGATATCTTTATACACAATAAATAGTAATTTTATTTAAATGAAAGCCTGAAAATGGATTTAATTTTTGCCCCAAATTTTGCTTAAATACAAATTTTATTTTCCGCCACAAAAATTCTTTCCAACACTTCCGTCAAAATTGTAATAAAATTTGTGGATCAAATTTGATTTTCGGTTTTATATTATTCGCACCTATGAAAAAAATAAAATTCATAATATTTCTCATAATTAACAAATACAATTTATATTATGTCTGTAACTATTTCGCAATAAAAAAGCACTTATTTTTGATCAGATAATTGCAAAACAAAATTATTGGCTTTTAAATAGACTCAAAACTTAAATATAAGTAACTCAACTTGTAAAAGTTAATTTTAAATTTAAATTACGAAAGTTTTTTAGCTAATTATTTTGACCCAAATAAATTATAAATCAGTCGGTTTTATTCAAATTTTCAAAGCTATGGCAACTAAATTGAAATGAAGTTTTAATTTGATAAAATTTCAACTCGTTTCGTTTTTATTTTAATCAAGCAAGTTAAATTTCCTTGAATTTTATTAATTTTATTATGTCTATGTTTACTTGACATATAATAAGAGAGACAGCTTTGCCACTCAATGTTTAATATTAAGCTTAAATTTTAAATTTAAATATAAATCTGAATTTACTTTATGAATACGGCTGATAGATAACCCTAAAACAGAAAGAGCAGGTTGAAAGCTGCTTGTCATTTATGGTCAATACCTTTTTTTGAATCCATGAGATTTTTTAATTTAACTTCTCATAATTTATTTATTTTTCAAGATTGATAAGTTACAAAAAAATTTAAAAGTATTTAATAATTGACATCCTATTTTAAAAAATGAAATAAACTTTAACTTCAACAGTTGAAAATATTGTTATATAAAATTAAAAAATTTTTGGTAAAAATGTTAAGGGGTGTTAATTTTCATTAAGAATTTTAGAATTAAACATCCAATGTTATACGCTATGAAAACTGAAGGCAATTTTGTAAATTCCAGGCTAAAACTGAAAACTGGTAACCCATTACTAAAATACTTCTGTACTAAAATAATTTAGTTCTATAGATTTATTATTATGTACAAAATCGGAACAAAAAAGTTATTGAGTCTAAGCAAAGCTCTAATAACATAAGACACAAAGCAAAAACGCAAACATAAAAGACTAGACTTTTAAAGTCATTAAAAATAATTTTGTTAACTCATGAAAATCGTCACTTAATCGAAATGTTTCGTGTAATAATATTATGTCATTCAGTTTTTGGTTAAACTTTTTTCTTGTGCTCCTCTTATGAAAAATGTTTTAAAACGATATCTGAACTCATATATCATTTGAACTCCTATTAAAAATATATTAAGAAGTTATTCAACTTTTTACTACAGTACCCTTTGATGACCGAAAACCTATTTGAATACCGCACATTTCGGCAAAATTTCTCACATTAATGACAATTTTCACTTATTTAACAAATGACTTATAAGTTAAAGGTTTTTAAACGATTTATTATGTATAAAATTCCACTGCATTTTATGTTTTTGCTTTTTAATAATTAAAAATTCTTTTACTCTAAGAATTAAGTGACATATAGTTTAGAATTTTGAACGGATGATTGATTTTTTGCAATAATGTGATAAAAATGCTTTTCTATTAGCAATTTATTCAATTATCAAAATCATTTGTAATAAATTATTACTAATAATCCATTTACAAGTAATGCATTTTTTGAAAGGGATTTTGAACTAATTTTTATTTCGCACAAAGAGATATTTTATTTTAATGAAGATCAATTAGGCTAACTTTATAATAGATTTGCATGCTTTTTGTTCAAATATAAATGAGTTAACCATATTTCAAAATCTAGTCAATTATTCTGCAAAAATTCAATAATTTTCAATGAAAATTTATTTTGAATTTTCATTTGTATTAATAATTTTAGATTAAGTATTATCTAAAAATAGAAGCTTATAGTCATGAAATATCCGTCCGTCTGTCCCCTCCCTGTTTCGCTTGGTATTCAACTCTATTATTGCCTTAAATATATCAAAATTTAAAAAAATTATTATTATGTTATATTCAATAGATTTTCAATTAAATTAAAAGCTAAACTATTTTGATGTATTGCACAATATTTTTGAGGTTTTGTAATTTTTTGAAAGTCTTTAAACTGACTCAAAGAGAAATTTTGATTACAGGTATTCTTATATTTTTTTTGAATGAAGAAGAGTTTGCTTCTCAATTACATGCGAGACTGAATTCCTATTTTTGAGTGGGTTTCAAGTTTTGAGAGCGAAAATATGTGTAATAAGTTTGTGTTGAGTGGCTTAGAGACAAACTGACAAAACTGTCTGTGAAATACAACATTCCGTACATTGAAGAAGAAGCTGATAAAATAGCTTCAAAAGTGGTAAACATAAGTTCATGAACCATAAGCTTTGAAATATTTTCATGATTCAGTATTTTATGATTACTATTAAGGCATAACTATATATATGATGTCTTTCTGGAAAATATTTTAACATTCTTTTTGAGAATATATATAAAAAC
>JAQGAM010000913.1:0-10787 GCA_034697665.1 Nanhermannia comitalis
TCTCTCTCTCTCTCTCTCTCTCTCTCCGCTCTCTCCACTCTCTCCGTCTCTTTCTTTAACTTCACTCATATTTTCTCTAAAACCTCTCAATTTCTATTAAACTCCCCCTAAACCGAGAAGACCTTACATTTACATTTAAACATGAATAACATGAATGCACATTCAAACGAGCCTATCGTCCGCCAACCTTGAATTTGATAAATATGCAGCGATTATTTGGCAGCATTAAAATTACTTTCTAAAAACTTATACAGTATATAATGCTCGTGACGTAAAAATAGGCGACATTCCAATTAAATTTACGGCTTTTGACAAGAAAGTAAAAAATTATAAGTAAGTTTACATAAGAAAAACGCCAAACATAGCTTTTATACACTATTATAATTCTATACTCATTTAATTGGAAATCTTAAGGTTAACTTTGAGTTTAAGTTATCGTTTAGTTAATAAGATAATAAAATAAGCAAAAATTTGTTTCTTATGCATAATAGAAATCTTTTCAGAAAAACGCATTAATTTCTTCACAAAAATAAAATGTTTTCTTATTCCTTAAGGGCATAAAGTTTTGTTGATTAATGTAATGAAGAGTAACTCAATTTAAATATTACATTGAGAAGCATTACATAATACAATGCATAACTATGTACTATTAATGCACAATAAATTGCCACTTTATGTAAATAATTTGCACAAAATAACTCTTAAGTATTGTGTAAAGCAATATAAATTGATTTAAGTCACGATACACTAAAATATACTGGTAGCGCATCAATTGTTTTTCCCTTCCCTACACAGATTCATAGTTTAATGTAATATTTTCATATATCATGCATTCATTATAAGTAGAGACGGGAATTTTAGGAATCAAAAGGTATGTTTTCGGAAGGGATTTTCAGTAAATTGGGAGTTGTGGCGCAGTGGGTAAGGTGCCGGACTCATGATCGAAGGGTTCGTCTGTTGTTCATTGATTGCTATATGCCGGTCACATATTCATTGTTTTCGATTTTTAAAAATGATAAGGTATATTTTCAATTATTCATATGCTTAGCCTCTTAACCAAATATTTTTAGCTAGATTAAAAAGTTTTAAGTAGGTAAGTTTTAGAAATATGTCACCTCGAAGTTAGCTTAATCTAATTGAAAACTCCTTAAAAAGAGTTAATTCTAAGAAAAAATTGATAAGAAAGTCAATAAAACTTTAATAAAATAGCGAAAAAACATTAGAAAACTTTAAAAATTGAAAAATTAGTGAGTAATAAAATTAACTTATTTCATGTTTTTAGGCATATCTATGACCCTTGACCTTATTTCAACTGTTTTTTTAATTCGGGGAATTCGGATGTTCCCGAAATTCTCGTCTCTAATTATAAGCTTTTGCTGCAAAAAGTTTATTCAGTCTTTTAAGTGATCTCCAGTGATACGGAGTCAATAGTGCCCTCTTTTTTCAGCGACAAATATAAAAATTGCTATTCTTTTATACTGGAATTTGTTCTGATCTTTATCGAAATAAAGACTCCGATACCAATTAAATGTATTTTTACTAATATTTATTGGCAGATCAGCTATTAATTGATCGAATCTGACTTTGTTTTATCACTATTTTAGAAAGTTATTAAAAAATTCTTTCATTTATTATTAGATTTTGTAAACTATTTATTATGAAATATGAATGATATTCAGATAATAAATTCTTATAACACAGTCTCATAAAATCAAACACAAACATAACTTGGATAAAGCGATGAAAAGGCAACAGATCAAAGTCGAGAAGTGGTCAAAACCCATAAACTCCATTATCCTCATTCAATTGAATGTCAATGAACACCAATCATTTTGAAAATCTAGTCTTATAAAGGCATAAGAGCTTTTCACACAAAAAAGTTTTACTCAAGATTTCATGTAAAATAAGCTAAAATGCTCTTTCTTTGTGAAGCAGTGAAACTTCAATATAATTGAGAAAATCTTATTCGTAAGAGATATTAATGGCCACGAAATTTGTGAGATTTTTCACGATCTCAGATAATAAGTTCTTACTATTAGAATATTATTGAATATTAGATTAGGTTTGATTACCAAAGTAGTTAAGTTGACTCAATTCATTATTATAAACAGTTTAAACGTTGTTATAAATTACTCTCTAATAGCTTTAAACATAAGAAATTATAGGAATAAAAATTTTCTACCAATAAATCTAAATAATTATTATAAACTAATGTCCGCCTGAGGCAAAAATGTTCTTATTTTGAGTTTTATGCATTCAATTTTAAGCTTAAAGACTTGAGGAAATCATCACAATTTTTAAATTCAGTATTTAAAAAAATATTTCAACAAGATGTTTTGTATTAAAATTACTAAATTCCCCATTTTTCACATAAATTTTGAAAATTTAATCGAATTTTTATTTGATTATTGACTGCATTCTTAATAACTTAGAGTAATAAAAAGTAATAGTTATTCTAATTTTATGGATCCTAACAATTAAGGGAAAGTTAACTCAAAAAAATATCAAACGGGTCTGCAATGAAGACAGCTTTACTTTCTGTTTTAATACAGCTTAAAGGCATTCATTATTACCAGAAGCGATGTCTGGAAAGTCATGATCACTTCGTATTCATCAGTGGGTACAAACCAGTGATTCTTCATAAAAGTAGTCCAAACTATTTATACACTTACAGTATGTGAGCGCTATTCGACAGACAATTGCAAGATTAATGAAAGCTACTCTTCATTCAAAATGGACTCAAGAAAATGCTTATGGCGTGAAATGCAATTCAATTGAAAACATCATTAATTATATGACACTCAAAATAGTACTTATTATTAACAACATTCAGCAATTGTAAAGCAGAAGTAGTAGTAAATCAACATAATTACAACTTCACATTCTAATGTATGACAAAGTACACTAATTCATTTTGCAAGAGCTTTAGATTGAGCTCAGTTTTGAAGGTGGACTTAAGATTTGATCATAATTTTGACAATATCTCAATAATATTTAACATTATCCTTTATGATGTAAAATTATCATTTTAAACAAAAATAAATCATATTCTGGTTACTTATATAATATGTAAGTATCCAAAACAATTGTCTATAACAATACTCTATAATAAAGTGAATTGTTACTAAATATTTATTGATCAGTATAAAACTACATTTGGCTTAATCAGAAAGTGTAATAACTTTACAGTACTTTTAAAAATACGTGCAAACAAATTAGAGCCAAACAGAGCGCTCGCAAATTATATATTATATGTAGTAAATAGATTTTTTGACAGAAAGGAATTTGTCGTAATTCTATGTAAGCATTTAATTCAGTATTTTAAAGCAAGTTTTAATTCATTTTTACAGTAAAATCAATAATTATCAATAATCTATAATTATAACAGCTGACTATTTAAAGATCATGCCTCTCTTCACTATTTCCATTAGTGTGTGGAATGGAATTAAATTCCAGGCCATGGAATGGGAGTGGGAGGGACTGAAAAACTTTTAATGAGATGGGATGGGAGTAGGATTGTAAAAATGAATGTGGAATGGGATCGTAATGGGATTAATGTTGTGTAAGTGAACAAATATTATTGAAAACACAGTGAAGTTTCAATTATTGAATCAAATGATACAGAATGAAATAGTTAAATGTTAATAGTTAGATTACAACTTATAATTTGTAAAAAAGAGATTTAATAGTCTATATTACATTTAATAAATAAGAGATAATCAACATTTTCTAGAGAATGATCAAATCTCACTAAAAGTTAGTAACAAATCAAAATCTTTTAAGGAAAGTTCTTGTAAAAGACTAGAAACGCTAGCGATAAGCACTTCTGTATAGCGATTAATACAGTTTATTCTCGTTCTAGTGAATCGGTTATATCCAGTATAGTGAAGCGTTGGCTATAAATATATGAAATTTTATATGTTAAACTTATGTTCCTTAATGAGACCCCGTTATTGTAAATGAATTGTCATGCCCCGAAAGTTTACTATAACGGAAATATACTGTATAAAAATTTTCAATGGGATTAAGTTTTAAGTCATGGGATGGTAGTGGGTGGGATTGAAAAAAATTTCAATGGGATGGGATTGGGGTTAAAAATTCTAATGTTTTCCATCACTAGTCTGGTCCCTTATTTTCTGTTGCGTTATATGTTGCTGTAATGTTACTCTAAGATCATTATAAATGATCGGTTTGATTGATATTTGAATAGAATTTTTAATGCAATACTCGATATAATACAACAAAATATAATTCTTTAACAAATTTGTTTGTGTTTTACAGAAAAACTTTGTTTTCTAACAATTAAAGAAAAATTCTATGTTTTAACAAAAAAAATTATTTATCCATTTATTCGCCGAAATATCAATAGCTAACCACTAATAATATAATTGCAATAAAAAACGATACTTTTTTTTATAACTATATGAATATAATTACTATCATTATACAAATTCTTTTTTATGTATACAAAGATAATTAAAAATAATGCTTTATTAGCAATTGTGTAATTAATAGTATAATTTTAATAAATTGATTGAATTGTGATAATTCATCAAATTTTTTAAAAACTAAAGAATATCCAAAACATTTTATTTTCTTTATTATTAATAACTTTTTACATTAAAACACACCTAACTTGTAGTCCTAAATAAGGTAAAGTTGAAAAAATGATCCATGAATTATGAAATAAGTGGTTCTTGTAATATAAATGATAATTTTTTAGATTTTTAATTCTATAATTAAACAATTTTTATTTTGATTTTTAATATAATAAAGCTTTTATTCATTTATAACATTGGATTATGTTTTTTTCAAGTTGAAGTCAAAGTAATTTGTTTTTAATCATGATTTAAGATTAATGAGACAGTTGAATACTTTAAATGTTAAATTTACTCTAATTAAGTGGTAGCTTAGCTTTTAAAAATTGATAGTGGAATAACAAATAAACAATTAATTTTGTTTCTCACAAAAAAAAATCGAAAAATTTTCCTCAAGTATTTAAACAAGGATTTAGATAAAAATGTTCGCATATTTATTTAGGTAACTAACTATTAATCAGATAAAAAAATTCATTTTGGAAAAACTGAGCAATGTCATGATTGAAATATAGATATATATTAATATTTATGTTGTATTATACGCTCTTTGCTTTTAATATATTTATTTAAAAACCATAAAAATTGATACGGTATACATTTTGAAAAAATTACACACTAAATGAATGTAAAAAAGTATAAACATCGATAAGAGAGGGTAGTGAGCAGAGGGGTTTGACGGGTGGTCTGGGGCTTTCAGACTTTTGTTCCCTCAATAATTGAATTCGGGAACCTTTAATGTGCAATTCGAAAAATATTTTTCGAACTTAATTAACACGTTATAACATTCGTAAAGTTAAATTAAAATTGTTTATCTGTATTAAGGTGTCGTACATAGAATCAAAGTATAAAAGTCAACATATGGAAGTTTTAAAGTTCCTCGGTGGGGCACTCAAAATTTCACTTTACTAAACACACAATTGAATTTTCGGACTTTTTTTTAACAAAATATTACTTTCAATATGATGTTAATTTATCGGATTTTAGCCTCTAAGGCTGAAGTTCTATTTTTGGTGGCGAACAATATTCTTTCATTGTTTTCTTTGTAATGTTATATAAGTCCGTACACTTATACCAGATGAATGACGAGTACGATATAAAATAGAGATAAAAGACATTTGAAAACAAAGAATGAAAATCAAGCCGAAGAAAATATAAATTGATTCTGATTATGGCTAACTTTAAAATCCCTTTATACTGACTTTTATATTTTATAAAGTTATGTACAACACCCTAATACAGGTCAACATTTTTAAATTTTTTTAAATTTAATTTTTACGAATGTTATAACGTGTTAATTAACTTAATTAATTAAATTAAGTTCTAAAAATATTTTTCGAATTGCACATTAAAAGTTCCCGAATATTGAGGGCAAAAAAGTCCGAAAGCTCCCTCAGGAGTTTTTTAAAACATTGTGCTGTCATGACCTTTGATTGGTAAAAGTTTGATGGAAATAAATGGCCATAAAGGGAATTAATTTTTGAATTTGGTTTTTCTTCCATAGACCCCGTTATAAAAATCTCCTAATATATAATAAATAGATTTTTTAAATTTGATCTAAGATGGGACACTTGATGACGATTATTTTCCACTTTCTCTGCCCACGAACCCTTCTTGTTGATGATTATACTTTTCAAATTAAATTAATAGTGAAATGATAGGAATGGGACTAATATTAAAATCCTTGTTTCAAAGTATTCATCTTTTTAAGATAGACTGAAATTACATAATTATTCATCAAATGAGATAATAATTAGTTCGCATATTCTTGTGTCGAAAAGGCTTTAAAGTGGGCGTAAATTCATAATCGTGTTAACAATTAAAACTGTTTTATCATAACATCAAATTATCAAATATATCAATTATAATAATAGAGAGAGTAATGCATTAAAATAAAATTGTGATAATTAGTTATTACCGGTCATTTCGAGTATCATCGCTGTAACACTATATTTAAGTTTTTATAATTTCATAAAAAAATAAAGTAAAATCTCATTAATATATTTAGTTATACCGAGAGTTATACAGGTATTAAAATACGAAATGTGATTAAAGTGCACGCTTAAGCTCTTTAAACATAGAATTTTACTAAATAATACCTTAAATTAAAACTTGCGAACATTCAAGATCTGCATTAATGATAAATTATAGAATACATGATTAAACTAATAATATTAGAGTAACATATTTATAAATTTTGAAACACTAATAAAGTGAGTCAATGCATTCACCAAATTATTTGCGCATTAAATGCTATTCAGAAATTTAAATTAAATGAAAATATCTTACACTCTATCTCTTTACATTCTAATACATTGTTTTGAAGGTATGATCGATGGGTTCAATCAAAATTGTGAACTAAAATTATTTTTCTTTCAACATTGATATGAAATAACCACAAAATACTAGATAAACATTTTCATATATATATCGTTGCAAAAGAGAAGTTTGCCATTTAGTTGACGTTAAAAAAATATATTTATTATACAAAACCTAATATTATTTCAAACTATAAGTCAAAGTTAGCTTTTAAAAGAGAAAAGAGAAGCTTAAGGTTATATAATTCATAGCCATTCGATTCTACAAAATTTGCTCAATTATGAGAATCAGATAAAGCGTCAAATTATCTTCATTTCTATTTAGCAACAAAGTTATAATATTATATTTTAATATTCAATGTTTGACTTTGTTTATAGAGCTATTTGATTAGAGAAGTCAAAGGCCGATAAACGGCTCAACGAGAGTGCACTAATGGTAAGATAGAGAGCAAAAACAAATGCATAATTATTTAAAGATCGCTTGAAGGGGAAAACCATTTATCGCTATTTGAATTGCAAGAATGAATTATATTTACTCTAATTTGATGCAAATTTATTAAAAGTGCATTTAATAGAGGTACCAATTAAGGGCGTTTCACATAAGGTATTTACAGGTGCTCTCCATTGATTTGGCTTAAAAATACACTCAAAAGCTGGCAATTGACTCAAAAGATCATTTTGCTTCATGTCCAGTCCCGCTCTATCTTTTGTTTTTAGGCAAACTATCAATTGATTCATGACTTTAGCACTGAGTTGAAATGGCCTGAAATGGGATGGACTCAAGTCAATTACAAGCTCTTCAGGAAAAGTAAGTGCGAAATAAGTCATATATGATTTTCAACAATTCCTATACTTTTTGAATTTGAAAAGGAAAATATTTTCTCTAAGGCTACTAATATTGGAGAAGAAACTAATGTTTTTTAGAGGTTTGACGTGAGAGAGTATCGATAATAAGTATATTTTGCTAATACGAGACTTTGAAACGTTAATAACTTAGCATATAATAAATGATGCATAAAAAAGAAAATATCACTGAAACAAAATTAACGATAGGTTTTATGTTAAACAATCAATTGTAATAAATGAGACAGTCCTTCAAATTATTTAAAAACAAAACTAAAAGAAAACTAAAAAAAAATCTTTTAAATACCATTTTGTTGGCTTATCTCAATCCTCTGTAAAAAACTGTGTGTCTTACAATTTGACGACAAATCTTAATTATATCAAATTAGTTCAATCACTAACCAGTTCAGTTCAATTATTTTGAACTAAAGTGTTAAAGAAAGCGATTTCACAAAACTATTTATACGATACTTAAAATTTCGATAAAAAAATAACACCAGTAAGAAATTTAATTAAATTAATATTTATATGATTATATATAGTTAATATACACATATCATTAAGATCTTCTAATATCTCAAATATATAACTTTTTCTATTTTAATCAATTAATTTATTAGTTTAATTAAAGAAAAGTAAAAAAGATATAAAAATCAATAAGCATTGTAAAAGATTAGCGAGAACTAAGTAACATAGAAATTAATAATTAATGTAAAAGTAAACTGTATTGAACTGTATCACACAAACTAAATATTGAGAGAAATTTTGATTTTATAAATTATAAACCAACTTCATATATTAATTTCATTAGATTTAAGATTAATTAGTTTCATAAACATTACGAACAGCTCAATAAAAACTATTTAATTAAAATTTTAATAAAATGAATAAGAAACAAAATAAAATAAAATTTGCAAAATGTAATTAACCTCAAGATTTCATTAAATAGAACCTATCAAATGGTCTGACTAATAATTGAAATAACATGCAATTATTGGTAATAAAAACGTTAATATATAACTTGTAAGGGCAAACTTTAAAAATAAGATTACATAATATATTGATTATATAATATTCCAGTTTAAAGATAAAATTTTGTTTATTTGTTTCGAATGTTAAAAGCGTTTAATGATCGGGTGATTTAATAAGATAAAAAATATTGCGTTGATTTATGTCACATCACATATTGTTTCCCAATTTCAATATCGATAGTATATTAGACTAATACAGTATTTAGACTTACTTTCAAACATTTTAACCGTATGTTAAGAAATTCACTTATTAAGTAAAGAAGTTACTTAAAGCGCCGATAGCACTAAGAAAATATGCTCCAAACAAATTGACTTTTATTTTATATTTTTTGAATTGTTAATAAAAATGAAATTATTAGAAATGGTAATCACTTTATAGTAAGGTATAATTTCTGTTCTACTGCCAAATTTTGCAAGTTTTCCACAAGTTTTAAATAACGTTCAATTAAAAACAACATTTGATTCAATTATATAAAAAAACTTGACATTTGCTACATAGTAAAGAATAATACATAAAAGTTATTTATTGCTAATGAAAGATTAAGTCAAAAAATTTGTGGCTTTTAAGTTTGATTAGAGTCCATCCATTTTATGATTGACAAAAATGCTTTTGAAATTTGCTTACAAAGAGCAAAATTAAACTTAATCTATTTGAGTAAAGTTGAAAGTAATGATAAAAATATAAATAATGCTAACAATCATTATTTTTGATGATAAATGCAGTTTTTACATTCAATATCACGACTCAGTGCATCGATTTTAAAAGTTAAGAAGACAACTGTTACAGAGAAATGTACGGAAAATATATTCAGAATAAAGCATTTCATAAAATATTTTAAAGCATTTCTGAATTTACAAATTGCTACTTAAAAAATAGACACCAAAAATAGCAATCGGAATAACCATTTTTCACAGTCTCATAAAATTATAGAAATTGTATTGCATTATCACTTTATAACAATTGTGCTGTGCATTAATAAATTTAAGAATTATTTTGTACTTCAATGTTATTTATTTGATTCATGTTTATTCGAGCGAATCATTTGCATCGACATTCATGGCCAATAAAAAAGACCATTTCTTATTCAATACAAATTCTAGTTTTAATTTTTTATGAATGGCTAATATGAGAATCTGATTGTGTTAATGCAAAAAACGGGCATATATTAGGTTTGACACAGGTTTCAATTGAATATATAAATTGAATATTTATTAACTCAATTTAACATCAAATTGAATAAACAAGTATTCATCAGTTATTCCGCATGAATGAACTCAAATAAGTAAATAAATGAGTTTTTCTTTAAGAAAATAAAATTCATGAAATATATTAATATTACAAATATTTTGAGCGACTAATTGAGTTACTGTGAAATAAATGTATTTCAATTAGAGTAATAAAAAGAATTTCGCAGTTCCCGTAACGCTCACAAAAAATAGAATTAACATTCATTTAAAAATTATACAAAGCTCTGCATCTAATTATCACCAAAAAGAATATCAACAAACAAACAAATCAATAAATTATAGTAACAGTTATGGGCGGAAAAACTTGTACACAAACATTATACTAAAAAATATGTTTATGTAGAAAAAAATAATTCATTCATTGAAGCAAAAAATAACTTTGAATGAATTATATGAGAACCGACAGCCGACAACATTTTTTCAATATAATTAGGCTTTTATTTTGACGCTTTCGTAAACTTACATTTCTTTTGAACATTCAATGACATTACCACTACTGACAATCCATTTATAAAAAATAAAGACTAATAATCTTTTTCAAAAACCAGCGATTCAAACAATAAATGGATAATAACTTTAAGAATATTTAAAAATAAAGGTATACTTCATAAACTAAACTCGAATTACTTGTCAAAATTCACTGTTCTTAACATTAGATGAAAATATAAATATGATTTTCTGCAAATTAAAACCATATTTTTGATATTCATATAAGTTGTTAGATGTATATGAAAAAAGTA
Source organism: Nanhermannia comitalis (assembly GCA_034697665.1). Taxonomy (NCBI): domain Eukaryota; kingdom Metazoa; phylum Arthropoda; class Arachnida; order Sarcoptiformes; family Nanhermanniidae; genus Nanhermannia; species Nanhermannia comitalis. Next base: position 10,776 of record JAQGAM010000913.1, read on the forward strand.
TTTAATTAATAC
>JAQGAM010000914.1:0-10786 GCA_034697665.1 Nanhermannia comitalis
TCTCTCTCTCTCTCTCTCTCTCTCTCTCTCTCTCTCTCTCTCCTCTTGTTTTTCTGAACACTCTTATGTGCAAAACGAGTAAATATCATAACATGACTCAAACTTTAATGTAGTGCTGGTATAATATTGAACACCAATACATCTCTTGTCACAATTTTTTAGCTCTCTTATCACGATATCAAATCTCAAGATGATGATCATGATAATGCTCTGCAGAATAATAACAACAGCATATATATTATTCAAGATCCGCAAAGTTTGAATTATTATTGTTCATGAACTCAAATTTATAATGTGTTCGACGTATCTGTTTTATGCAGCTTTTAAGTCAAATTTAGATTTATGTTATACTTAATTTTGAGAAACAATCTATTATATGATACTTAAATCAAATTTAGTATAACGATAACATTCCTAAATGTTTTTATATTGTTTATTGAATTAGAAACACTCCAAAAAATAATATAAAACTATAGCTTTAGAAATACAAAAGAACTTGGATTCAGGTTTATTTCTAACAATGATATCTTTTTATTGTTTAAAAACAATAATCGACAACCTCTCAGAAATGTAGAAAAGATATTTACTGTTAGGTTCTCATAATTAAACATCAATAAAATATATTATCCGAAGAAATACTTGTCTATAAGAGGTACTTTTTATTAATAATAAAAATATAAATCACGTGAAAAATTATGAAAAGAAGACTAAAGGGCTATCATTTCATAATTAGTTTATTGCGCATTATGTACATTACTTTATAAAGCTATCATTTTATACCTGTAGTTAGAAATTATGTTCAGCTCTATCAGCATTCATAAGTTAATACTATAAATGCATGACCTAATTAGACACCAATAAAATTATTATATTTACATTTTATTCGTTAAGTCAATTAACTATGAAATATTTTCAAATTCGTATGCTATCAATAGTGCTGTGAATTATATAAAATTATTTTATCTTTTATTCAGATCATGCATAAAAATCTATCTGAATCGTTAAATATGTGTTAAAATTTGCATATTTTGACCATAATTTTGAATAAATGTATATTTTTGTACCTTTTAAAGGTTATATTTCATATATGAGAAACATTGTTATTGTAATTACGTTGTATATCATATTTTTCTAACAAATTAATTGTTAAACTTAAATTGAAATAATCCAAAAAGTTATAATGATAGAGACAGAACATTATGACATTTCATTTTGAAAGACCTATAAAATCCTGCTATAAAATATGCTTTTATTAAATAAAAAAAATAATGCTCAAAACAAATGAACTTTTAAATTTTTAGTTAGTCTTCATTACAATTAAGCTCTCTGTCAATTTCAATTCTGGGATATAAAAATATACAATGTGAGACTGACTTGTACGTTTAAATATTTTTCAATGATTATAAAATGCAAAGCAGACAGTAGTTTGACTTAATTTTTTTATTTCTAAAAATGTAGCAATAAAACAATGTCAACAAAAAGCATAGGATGGCATCGAATATTGGTCGAGGATATAATTCCCTAGACTTATCAAGTCTCGAAATTTTAATTTAAAAACCTGATTTATTTAATAAACGTTTTTAAATTAAAATTATAGGAAATCCAATAATTAATTATTAAAAAAAAGTATTTACCTCTATTTAATAAAAGCCTATTTGTCGGTTGGCTACTATTATGCTTATACTATTAAATATCTATTAGTGCCTATTTCATTGGCCTCTTGGTTTTTTAGATTACTTCTTTTTTGTACCTAAATGTTGGTCCCAAACTATATTTTAAGTACAGTATAATTTTTCACTGCCTTATTAATTTGAATGAATAGTATTTATTAATAATTAATAACGTCCATAGCAGAGATGACCATTTTGGAGGCTCAGGCTATGGCTCTAAATGATCCAGACTCTAGATCTGTTGTATATTAGCCTCGGCTCATAGTTTTTGAGCTTATGAACATCATTACTCATAATAATAGTAAGTATTAAACAATAAATTTTTCCAATTAAGTTTTCAATGCTAATGCAATGAAGAGAAGAGTCGAGACTAAAAATTTTTCAAGAAATTTATTTAAGTATAAGTATAAGTATAAGTCTATTTCTCGATATCCTCTAACGAAAAGTTTTAGTTTCTATTAACTCTTATTATCACAAGTTTTGTTTATAAGTATGTTTAAATTAGTTAAAATAAGTTTTAAGTATTGTTTAAATTAATTTTGTTAATATAGTAATTATAGTTAATTTGTAAATCTTCGTAATATTATACAACTCAATAAATTGGAATATTTTAAATTAGTAGTGCAAATAAATTGTATATTTTGTTGTCTTTATGCATTTTTTGTATGAAAATTATGCCAAAATAAAAGTATATTTTTTACATCCATAGTTATTATTAAAGGGCGGATAAAAAGGAAGGAAAATTTTCAGAAAAAGTGCATAGAAAAGCATGAAAAAATGACAAAATTAGCATTCAAAAAGCATAAAATTTTTCACTTAAATTTAATTTTAGCATTAATTTAAATACTATTTTCAGTTAAAATTTTAATTATATTAATTTAATTTCATAATTAACGCGTAATTGCTATTTTATAAATAGAATAGGGAAGCTTTGAATCTCCACATATACTGTATGTCGGATTAAGAATATCATAAAATCCAGAGTAAGCTTTAAACTCAATGACTTTTTGTGATAAATGTTTATGTAAAATAATTTGTCGGCAAATTTTAAAAAAATTATTTTTACGCAAATGTTTTTTAAAAAATTAATTTTTTAATGAAATCAGTTACATTATTTTACATTTTTAAAAAGTTTTCCTTGGCTGCAGTATTTATTGTAAACTTTTCATTCCACTACAAATAGCATTTAATTGTAAATTAATAAATTAGTGAATGACATGACTATTAAATCCATCCCTAACATTTATCTATAGAAAATAATTATTTTCCTGAAATTTGAAATTAACCCTTAAAAATTAACTTTTTCTCTGAAAATCCTTCAAAAATGTCTGATTAAGCACAAAAATCTTAAAAGAGACAAATATGCAAGCTAGATGCCAAATCGCACTTTTTAATCAAAAAAGCATGCAAATAAGCATTCGCTTTTTATCCGTCCTTTAGTTATTATAGTCTAAATACTGGTACTAGAAATATTATCTGCTTATGTTACCGGTATTATTATATCTACAAAATTTATGTGCTCAGTAATCCTTTATCGTACTAATTATTTATTGAGATTTTTATAATGTTAATAAATAAATCAAACCCTATTGAGGTCTTCATATCATTTAATAAATAATTTACAAAAAATAACACATAAAATTTTTTTCATTGGGTTGTATTAATTGTATGTTTCTATGAATGGTTTAGAGCCCACTCAATAAGTTAAATAAGTTTATTGTCAACAAAAACTCATAACATCCAAAACATCAAACTTTATACAAATGTAAATAAACACAAGAGTCAATTGACGGCATTTCTAACGGATAAGTGAAAGAAAATTAAATGGCATAACAGGTAAGGATGTATTAAATTAAGTTTATAATTAAAATTTTCCATTTTAATTAAAAGCATAATTTTGTCAAAACTTTTAAAATAATTTATAATCAATTATTTATTATACAAGTGACTTGTGATTTGACATAAAAACTCAGGACTGTTTAAAATCAAGTGAGTCCCTAATCGAAAATATATCGAAACAGTTCATAAATCAATCAGAAGGTGGGAAAAAATTATTTATACATAAGTTTTAAAAAAAGTTTAACAAAGTTATGCTCTGTATTATTTGCTTCGTTTTTGAGCGCTAACATTATTTAACTATTTATCATTGATAAAAGTGTTTTCTGCGATATCTCAGAGGGTTAGTGTACTTGAGAATAATGATACGATTGTGAAACAAAATTCAAATATCATTTTTTATAAGTAATTATCGTTTGACATATAATATTAATATAATTAAAACACAGCATGTGTTCTGGCAATAAATTGAAGAATAATTAAAAAAGTTTTGCATTTGAATGTATTATATAATTCAAAATCATTAGTGTTAATGAGAGGCACTATTGAATGTGATTCGCATAGAGTAGTAGTGGTATTGGTTGGTAAACAACCATCTTTTGCATGAAAGTCGAAAGTTAAGATCATTAACAAGTTGGCGTCACTTCTCAAGATGGGTGGCATGTTCTGCATGTTCTAAAGCAATACCAAAAGGTTCAAAGTTGAGTCTTTCATACGAGTTAGACTCTCGTCAGAGAAGCCAAAGCACAGCTAAATTCTCATCACTCATTGTTATGCATATGTATTGCTGTATATATTCCTTCAAATAAATTGCTATCTGAAACATTCTTTCCCGGTTTGAGGAGTCGGGTGTGCAATAAGTTAGAAGAGCCGCGCCTTTGTATATCCCTTCCGCAGCAATAAGTCGATGTATCGTCAATACGTTCTTCGCTGCAGGTGTTCGTGTTCGCCGTTCTTATAAGTACTTTGAATAAGTCTCCCATTCTATGAGAGCCTATTCAGAGCAACTTTTTGAGCTCATATTAACATTGACTGTCAAATACTGAATTCTAAGTTTAATTCTATGATTATGTACAGCATTACTACAAACCGGATACTAAATTACAAATAAAAACAATTATTCTCTCTGTTGATGACCCCATAAGATCTACAATGAATGAAATTTTTAGTTTTAGTTTAGTATTAAAACTTCTATTTTTAACTCAAACAATTGGGATTTGTTTCAAAACTATTTTTGATTGAACCGAAACTAACTCTTAATCGTTAAGATCTTTATATTAGAACTTTTCTTAGCAATGATTAATTATTTTTTGTTCGCTTTAATAACACTATGAATAATAATCGATATTTAATTGTATGAAATTCTTTGAGTTAGTGAATAAATTGTTGGAATAATTTGTTAGTCAACACTTTGTATTAATAAAATAATGGTATTTAAGGATTAAACGAGTTAATAACATAAAATGACTTTTGATAAATGGAAAAATAATTAAAATCAGTTTTGAAAATTCTCAACAATACAAAAATTTTATTTTTTGCGTTCATTATATTTGCCTTTACTTTCCACTAAAATATTTAATAAAAAAATTAGATTTGGTTTTAATCCAATAATCGAGAATAAAAAGAATTTTTTATTGGGGGGCACAACCGGATGCCATGTGATATTACTTTTGGTTGACTGAAATTGTGTTTTAAATGAGGTATAAAAAACGGCAGCAAAACTGGTTTCTCGTTTCAATTCATTTCTTCATAAGTATTTCATTCATATGCACTTTTGAGAAGTAATATTTATTCATTTTTTCAAAATAATCATCAATGCATAGCAAATAATAAAGTAGAAAGTTTATAATGGTTAGAGGGTCTCACTGTAGAAAACAAGAGATAAATAGTAAATAAGCTGATAACTTATCGTCATTTTAGTATTGTTTGGGCGCTGAATAAATATAAGATCACTTAACCGGCTTTTATCAACTCTTAAGAAAGTGCATGTAATCATAATAAATGATTGCTCGATTATGGATATCATATCGCATTCCTCCACTTCACTTATAAATACGCGTGACGTTCATTAATGGATTAGCTATTCTTGTAGTGTACAAATTATCGGATAAGGCCTTTTAATTACAATCGTAAAAACACCTCGTTTTTTCATTTAATGCTTAATTTCATGGTCTTTTTAAATATCGATTTTGTTTTCAGGATAGTTTATCAATATTTTTAAATTAAACTATTTTAGAAAAATTTGTTAAATATAAGTTTTCACTAATTTTAACTAATGGCTACACATTTTTTAACCTGCTCTTTTAATTCATATTAACTTTAATCAGAATATCAAGTACTATAACATGTGATATCTTTAAGAAAATAAAGTGATTTATTACTTTAGTTTGAAGTAATGTTAGTCTGTTTGTTATCACAGTGAGAAAAGAAACAGAAATTAAGGCGTAAAAGAAATTTGATTAAAACATCTCTGATTTCTAATGAAAGAAATATTTGAGTTTTCAATCACTTAAATATCAAAATTAGACTAAACTCATAAATATTTTTCAAGAAATTAAGATTTAAGAAATTGTATATCATATAAAAACATTTAATATATTTTAGAATTTGATCCAATCTTATACTCATATAAATGATTCGTTTACTGATATAATTAATTTTGTATTCATCATTCATTATATTATATTAATTCAATAAAATTTAATGAGAAATTCTTTATGAATTGCATAATTGCATTATTTTTTATAAAATACTATTGAAGTTCATAAATAAATTATAAGTTTATTATAATCTGAGAGAGAAGTGCTTAGAGATATCGCTGATACAGTACTTAATGCATGTATTCTCAACTGAAGTGTGAGATAACCGCTTCTTCAAATTCCATAATCAATCAATTATTGCTTAAATTAAGGTTAGAAAGTGTTCGATTTAAAAAACAAGTATCGATTTAATTATATTTAGAGGTTATTGACATAACTTTAGGAGAATTGAATTTAAACAGCGATTTGAAGTGAATTTAGAAATGCAAATAAATGGGAATTACAGGTCTCCAAATATGTTTCTTCTCGCAAATGGTCTATAAAGACAGTCTAATTATTTGTTTCTTACAGGCGATGACATGAGATGCTTCTGACAGGAAGGCAGTGAAGCAACACATTGAAATTCCTGAGTAAAAGTTACTAAATTATATAGTTGGTTGTGCTAAAAGTAAAGCAGTCGCTTATTATTAGTGTTTGATTTTGGTGCCTATGCCTACATCATCATCTCATAGCCATTATTATGATTTCTCGAATAGCCCAACAAAAAAAGGCCCGAACGCAGCTCTCATTGGACATTAAGCTGTAAAAACATATTTACTGTGTTTGAGAAAAATTCAAAGCGAAATAAGTGTCTTTAGTACCACTGCTTGCAATTTGATTATAGCCTTAAAATGCGGTCTTCTCTTTGTGCCGGCAAATGGCTCAACAGAAATGAGCTCAAAACTAAGCATAGCTTTGTATTCTAGTTACTCGGTATCACCAATTTATATTATTTGCATCTGGCTCTGGCACCAAACACTAGTCCATGAAGTTTAGGGCCATATAGTAATAGTAATAAGAGCAGTAAATGTGCTTCATTTCTAATGTTATCTCTCGCCCAACTTTTACAACCGCATTATCTTTTATATCCGTATCATAATGCTATCAATGTGTGTGCACCGTAGTTAAGACTACGCTCTCCTCATTGCCTTACATTTGGCTTTTAGACATTATAACCATTCAAGCAATGTGTCACACAACCAACCATTGCTTTGTGTTCGTTCTCATAATCGAAACTCATATTCAAATAAACCAACTCTAACTCTCTTTTGTTTGATGTGTCGCACAAGAGTCTGTTTTATGATTCCAGTAGAGGTATAACATTGTGTGCATTCAACTTATTACACTTTTTCAAATGTCATAAATATTCACTGCAAATAAGACTTATTAAGTAAAATAAAAGTTTTGTGCGAAAGTATTTAAACATATTTTGAGTTAATAGAAGAAAATTTGATGTGGGCTTTAAAAAGTGTTTGAAATATAACGTGTGATCTTTAATATAAACTTCTTATGATTCTTCAATAGTGATTAAAGAGAAAGATATGAAAGAATTATAATCAGAAGAATAGGCACTTTAGTGGGACGAAACATACATACATGGGTGATAGATAAGAAGTAAACTACTAATTGCTATGAGGGAAGGCGGGGGTCAATACACATGATGAATGGCAACGGCGTAAACATGCTTTCAGTACATTTAAAAACTCAAGATACTCAGCAAGAGATAGTTGGTCTGTAGTGGGGAGCCTTTCGGATCTGCTAAAAAGATATAGTAATAGAAGTTAACTCAGTGTTAAGCAGTGTAAAAATGAAAATTTTTATGTGTGAAACCGTCAAATAGGAATTCGGATTGTTTTATGCTTATTGTTCAGCTGACAAGAGCTTAAAATAAAAATTCAACTTAAATAATAATACTTATAATTGTGAATAAAGCGAAACGGACAGAAATTCAAAAAGAAGAAGAAAGACTCCCATTGTTTTATTATAGCGGCCTTTGTATTGTGTATTGTGCATAAATACTAACGAATTTCGTTTCGCATTCCATCTTCACTCCACTCCACTCTCAGGGCGAAGAATAGAACAAACCCAAAAAGTTGTTTTCCCGTAAGGGTCTCTCGTTGACTAAGCACCCGCCTCGACGGTAGTAATTGGCCCTCTGAGCTCACTCTATTTGCGTCGGCTCTTTTTCTCTACTCTAGTATACCATTCGACTGATATACAGTCAAGGAGACAGTCTGTCGGCCCGGAATAGTGAAGAGTGTACTGTAGAGTAGAGTGAGTGAGAAACAGAAAAAACTCACATTCAAGTTCATCGCATGTTTGCTCAGCAACATTACAAGATTTCAGTTATGAACACACGCGTGTGTTTTGAACTTATCATGTTTGAAAAGTGATACTTTAATAGTGAGGCCAAACGTTTTAAAGCTAAATTAATTTTAAATTACTTTTAATTAATGTACCGACTGTTTCATTATTTATCATTGAAACTCAATCATCTGTTTTATTGATAATACAAATTGAGAAGAAAGTGTACTCATAATGGCATCTCGTATGGCATCTCGTATGGCATCTCGTATGGCATCTGTGATATTTTTTCTTTTGCCATTTTTGGCATCAGATGTTCTGGCAGTAGAAGTTAGAAAGTCAACTAAATGTGAACGCATCACAATTCCTATGTGTCAGGACATGCCTTATAACTTGACACGAATGCCTAATTTAATGGGACATAAAGATCAATCTGAAGCTGCGATTCAAGTCCATGAATTCATTCCTCTCGTCGAAATCGGATGCTCTAAAAATTTAAAATTTTTTCTCTGTTCACTGTACGCTCCGATGTGTACAGAACAGATCGATATCCCAATACCATCGTGTCAGTCAATTTGCGAAGAAGTAAAATCAAGATGTCTTCCAGTTCTACAACAATTCAACTTTAATTGGCCCCATATGTTGAACTGCAGTCGACTGCCTGTCCCTGAAAAAAATGGTTTATGTATGGAAGTGCCCAATATTACAGATGGAAAGGGACACAAACATCACGTCTCATCATATATATCATCCTCTTCGTCATCTTCATCGTCATCACAGTCAGGAAAACATTATGAATCAGACAAACCCATTGGTGAAAAGGACAGTAAAGCAGTATTGAATTCCATAGAAAGCATGTATCCTTTCTTATACCCTCCACGACGTAATGAAATTAATTCTCAATCGTCACACTCCCCCTCATCAAAGCCAGCCATCCGTTTAGAGTCATTTGGTATCAGTGCTAATACGTTGAATTCGGATAATATTTACGGAAATGAAAACCCATCAAAGGGAGCAAATAAATGCTACCCCGAGTTCGTTTATATCCCAATCGCAGGAAAAAGCTTTAATCAGACCGAAGCCGTGTGCGCTCCAAAATGTGGAAGAGATATATTATTCACGCGAAACGATAAAAACTTTGTCGAAATATGGATGTGTATATGGGCATCGATTTGCTTCATGTCAACCTTGTTCACAGTCCTCACTTTCTGGATCGATCCCTCAAGATTTCGATACCCTGAGAAACCAATTATCTTCCTTAGTATGTGTTTTTGTATATCAAGTGTTGCTTATTTGATAAGAATATACGCCGGCTCTGAGTTTGTTTCATGTGATAAGAGTGACTCAGGAGAATATCATATTACTCTCGAAGGGCTCGAGAACTCTGGCTGTATAATTGTATTCCTGTTATTATACTATTTCGGAATGGCTGCCTCTATGTGGTGGGTCATTCTCACCATTACTTGGTATTTGGCAGCCGGCAAGAAATGGGGACACGAAGCCATTGAATCGAAGGCCAGTTTATTCCATCTGTTGGCTTGGGCTACACCAGCCATTCTCACTATTATTGTTTTAACTCTAAGACATGTTGACGGTGATGAGTTGACTGGACTTTGCTATGTTGGCAGTCAAGACCCGAATGCATTGCTCTATTTTGTGATAATACCCCTCTGTGTGTTCGCAGCATTTGGTGATCTTGTTCTTGTGTTAGGTTTTGTATCTCTATCTCAGATCAGATCAGTCATGAGGTGTGACGGACGCAACACTAATAAATTGGAGAGACTTATGGTTAGAATCGGCGTCTTCTCTACCTTTTACACTATTCCAGCCCTGTGTGTAATCGGATGTCATGTTTATGAATATAAGTTGAGCTCTAAATGGAAAGAGACTGCAATCGATAGGTCACGTGTTTGTCAGGACACAAACTCTATGAGTTCGTGTCGATTGAATGAGAGCATACCTCTCAAAGAGATATTCGTATTGAAGATATTCATGTCCCTCGTATTGGGAATTTCTACTGGTATATGGGTTTGGAGTAATAAAACTTGGAGCTCATGGACTCGTTTCTGTCAAAGTACGTTCGGTAGGAGACACAGAAGGAATTTTAAATGCCCCTCAGCTCTACACAATTCAAGCTATATTCATGTGGGACCTCCAATGGGAACATCAAGTGTTGTCTCAGCAGCAACAACACAATTTCATCATCTTTCACAGCAGCAACTTTACCATCACTCTTATGCATCACTCAAAAATCAACGACATCAGCATCGGTCTCATCACAAGCGTCGAAATGAAGTAACTCATGTGTAAACTATTATAATATATAGTAATAATATAAGTTATAGTAGTATAACATTATACAGTACAGTACATATATATATATATATAAAATAATAT
>JAQGAM010000915.1:0-10785 GCA_034697665.1 Nanhermannia comitalis
CTATACTAAGATATTGACATTTGCACTCGCATCGCAAAACAATTTGTACTCAACTCTCATTGAACTCTAGCTTAATAATCGTTTTTCATATAAGTCATAACATGATAACATCATAATAGAAAGTGAAAATAGCATAAGTATAAGTGTAAATTTAAAGAGTAACAGGTTTTTTATATTATTATTATTATTATTATTACTTAAAAATAACAAGACTTCATAACAGTTTTAATTATTATCATTATTTATCACAATTAAAAAACAAAAAACAATAATTATTGATAATTTAAAATCGACTACAAAAATGAAAAACTCTTTACAAAATTTAAATAATAGGTCAATCATTGCTATAAATACAATTATAATCTGAGAGTAATGAATGAACAATTAAATTCGGGCAAATATCCTCTCTATCTCTCTCTCTCATAACAATCACACCATTCGAAACCTAATTAATGGTTTAATTCATTATGACTCATAGGAATCTAATAGTGGAAAATTAAAAAATTATTTAAGATCGTAATTACAGTATATTTTACTTCTGTTTTTTAATTAGAAATTTTTACCAATAATATAGTTTCAAATAATTTATCTCAAAATAATAAATAAATTTTTAAATAAACAGAAAAACGTTTGAAAAATATGTTCATTATATAGTTTGCATTAATTTGTAATATTGAGTAATAATGATCTCAATTGGCGACAAGCAAGTGCTGATACTGGTTAGGATAGGATACGCCGTTCAGATTGTAGTTGATATTATCGAAAGCTTTGGAAGAATTGTTAGCAGTACCTGACGAACCATTAACTGTTGAATCATTGGATAAGCCGCCAAAGTTGAGGTTACTTCCACTGTAAGAACTAGCAGCTGATGCCGACACTCCTGCCAGAGAAGGGTTGTTGGGGGTAGAGATGAAAGGACTGGCCTTATCGAGGAAGGATGTGAACCGATTCATGCCGTTAACCTTATTTTGCTGGTGTTGGCCTGTGTTGGCTTTGGCTGCGTCTCCGTTTCCAACCAGTTCTGTCATATCAAATAGTCCTGAAATAAAAGCAGCTCTTTTTGATGGTGTCGATGAATTGGTTGATGGGTAAAGACTTTGTGGACCACTTCCATAAGTTCCGTTTGGAGATGTGGGTGAATTCGCACCATTTCCTGTGGCCATAAGCATAAAACTGTTGGCTGAATCCATTTGAGTTATATTAGGAGATAATGATCGAGAATTGTGCGGTGAAACAGTTGAGGTCGAAGTGGCTGAGAATAGTGTGTTGTTCGCTGCCATTGGGCTCAATCCTACTGGAGATTGTTGTTGAGTTGATGCCTGCTGTTGAAGAATCGCCCTCTGCTTTATATAATTGCTGAACTCTGTCGGAGACATGCGGTGAGATCTCTTACTATTCGACTTTAGTTTAGTTGAGCCAAACTTTGTCGCCGCAAAAGTGGCAGTTGTGAAGGTGACCGGTGTTGATGTCTTGCTTACCATAAACGAAGAGATGGGACTCACGCTGTTCTTGTAAACTGGAGGTGATGTGTCTTCACTGTAAGGAGTGGGAGCCGTATTGCCATTGGATAGGTTTAAACCACCAAATTGTGATGTCATGCACTCAATAGGTTTGAAACATTGTGCTTCCGGGTTGAAAGTTCGGGTCACCTCTCGGTCTAAATTCTCTCTTTCGATATTGTTTTCTGACTTTTCTGAGTAAAGTATTTTGACCGGTCCTTTTTCGCTCATGCGGTACGACACTTCTCCCGGATCTATCCAAATGCTCAGCTCTTGAGGAAGATTCTCTTGTATATCATTCAGATCCATACCACTAGCTCTGGCGGCCGTATCGAAAACAGTCGGATCCAACGGTGGTGTACAACGAACACATCGATAAGCAGAACCTTTATATGGTTTTTCCGGATACCAGTGACCTTCGAATTTGATTTTCAATGCGTTTTCGAGCTCTTCCCCGAACTGATTAACCCGTCTTCGCGGCAGTTTGTTGTACAAAAATGAAATGAGAAAATTGAGAGCGACTTGAATTTCGACGTGCATTGCAATAACATCAACAGCGGAAAGTTTCTACTTTATGAGCAAAAGCACCGAACTGTCAGTGCTCTTCGAGTTATGATTTTGTGTATTGGCTCGAAAGATCAGATGTACAGTATCTGAAATAGCATTTAAGTTATGATTTAATAATTTGCATAATTTATACTTTTATAAAATTGAATGAAATGTTAAATATTTTAGACAATTCATATATTTATATGAAAATAATGTTAAATGTTTTCAAAATAATGTATATTATGAAAAGAATTTCCCAAAAAATGATAAATATTCCACATTAAAAAGTTTTTAGATTATTTATAGATTCTGAGGAATGAAAGGTATTAATGGCTCCATTTTGTGTCACATCTCAACTTTTTGATGCTTGAAATTCAATAATCAGCAAAATTTTTAATGCAATGTTATATTAAGTTTGTAATTATTCCTTAACTTATTTTGATTCTTTTGTTATAAATAATGTTGAAAAAACTAATCTTTATATTGATTTATTCTAAATATAATATTACTATGAAATAGCATTAGATTCATATACATAAAAGCATTATTATTCCAACAATTTCCTAATGTAAAAAAGCTGTACACAGAATACTGTAGAAGCAAACAAAAGGAAAATAAGTATATAATAAGCAGAAAGTAAAAGAAAATGTGAAAATAGAGCAAATTTTGTGAGCGACTTGAAATTTAGATCAAAAAAGCGAGTGTTGATTCAAACTGGAAGCAGATTCTCTAATATGAAAGTATAGTGAAAAATCGATGACCCAGTTTCACAACTTCCATACACTTGTATGAGACGACTGCATAGAACATAGAATGCATACTAGAATTACGTATGAACTTAACTTTAAGCGCAAGCAGAAAATCTTTATATTAGACTCTAATATATAATGTTACTCAGCGTTGATATCAGATAAAAGACTTGGTAAAGGATGCAAAGGATGCATAATGTAGGATGCTCGTAATAATTAATGTATTAATCTATTGAGTCTATTTTTATTCATTCCCTAATGTAGATGTCGGATTTAAATTTACTATAGATTTGTTAGGTTGTGGCGTATTTTTAATTATAAGCTGTGGCGTATTTTTAATTATAACCATTTATTTGAGTTCAAAATTATGTATTTGTGGCTTTAAATTTGCAAATCAATTAACTTAATATTCTTACAGTTAGTTATTAAGACTTTTTATTTTAAATGTTATGTTTTGATGAATAAAAGCGAAATTTTATAATTTGTTATGCATCAAAAAATGGTATGTTTCCAAAACATTAGAGCGATTGTAAACTTAAAAACTAAAATTAAATCTATTGCGAAACTTTGAAGACGTAAAAGCTTACAAGTGATACACATAATGCTTTTCATTCTTTATTGCCTTTAAATGTTAGAGACTTTTAATACAAAATATTAGGAAAGATTGCTTTGCTTTTAAAAATGAGCTTTAAGGTCATTATTAATGACAAATATCAGTTTTTCAAGTTTACATATTAGCTGTATATGTAGTGAATACATATCTTTTAGATAAAACATAACTTATAACGATATACTGTAAGGATATGCTGTTCTAAACAATAAATTACTACTTTTGAAGCAGAATTATTAAAATACATCCGCTTTTAGAATGAGATAGTATTATATGCGTTATATGTTATATGAAATATTACTGTATAGTAAACAATTTTTGACGATTCAATTAAAAATGAACGTCATTTAGCCGAAACTCTTTGATTCTACAAATTTCAACACTTCTAAACATTATCAAAACCTATTAAGAAATAAATGTAAACACAATCTTTTGATAATAAAATAATATAATAGTATTAGTTTCTCAATTGCCCCATATGCCAAACTGTAATATTCCGTCACATTTGACGTAATACGCTTGCAAAAAATGAATTTCTTCAAAGCATAGAAAGCTTTAAATGCCAGCTGCGATCTTGTCAAATAAGGATTCAATTTTAAATAACATATTTTGAGCTCTTCACATACAATTATTTAATAATGCTTTCAATTATTGACGACTCACTTAATTATAAAAGAAATAAGTTTTCATCAATTAAGAATCAATACTTTATTTTTATTTCATTCAATTAATTTTCGGCAAATTTTATACTTTTATCTCATTTTCTCAATTAAATCAATTTCTATTTTCAAACATAATTAAGAAATACAATTAATAATTTCTGACAGTCATTTCAATATCAAATCAATATTCTATAAAAAGTATTGTATTTTTTCATCATAAATATTTCTTTTAATATTGATTGTTATGAGTTTTATTGAGAATGTTGGCCATAATCAGTATAAACGCGAAATGCATTAATAAAATAAGTTATTTATGGTTTTGAAGATAATTGTAAGTTACAATTCATGGGATACTGCAGACAACATATTTAAAAAAATACAGTTTGCTTTGTCATCGATTTTTCTAATGACTTGCAATTCTGATAAGTAGGCAATATTTAATCTAAAGTTTCTCGATTACAAAAGACAAGCCTTAGCTGATCATAAAATGTATGTAATTGTTATTATCTGCCGTACAGTTCTGTATATACCTGTGTATAGCTTGCATTAAACATATTCAGTATATTGAATATATTTTTATATAATTAAAAATGAGTGTCATGTTATTTTGACATTAAATTGCAAGTTAAACGTTATCACAGTTATTGTTTCGTAATTATGAATCAATTAAAAAAGCTTCAAAATTAATACTCAACGTGTTTATGAAACTTATGGAAAATAATTGAGTATAAAATGTTAATTTATTTAAAAGTTTATTGAATAAAAACTCTTTGATTTGTATGTTTGCATAACATCTATGATTAAAGGTTATAAGTCATCCATTAATCAGTGCGATAGCGATCTGTTTGCTCTAATAAGCATGAAGTTTACATTTCATTTGATAAATAAACTAAATTTAAGTTTTGAATAAGAATTTAATAAAAAGTTCCGAAACTGTTTTCATTGTGTAAAAGCGGAATCACTTTTGCTTAATATGATTAAAACACTGGAAAATTTATGGTGAATTTTAGTGATATAAGAAACCATACTGAAGGACATCAGATAACTTAAGAGTAATATTAGATTATATTAAAACAGTTAAATCATATAATATCAGCGCAAATGTTTCAGCACTTGAGAGACACCTTGATTTTGAATGCATGTGATAGAAAGCATAGGATAGTTGTGAACATTATGCTAATAATTTGATTAATCAATTTATTTGATACTATAGTAATACTACTTCTACTACTATTCCTGTCATAGACTGTTTGTCAATAAATTATTAAAAGCTATTATTGAGTTGATTAATGTTTTGATATATAGCTTGACATTTGGCTAATTATTTCTCTAAAAGGATTCACATATTTTAGTCTATTGTAGTTTTAATACTAAAAGTTTATAATATATGGGCGTTATTACAGTTTGCTCTCGAAATATACACTTAACAGGAAGGCTAAGCTATCAGATGTTGTGTAGTACTGAATGTTTTGCTAAGTTAAACATATTTAGAGAAAAAAACAATTTATATATAGTATGTGTTCTATTTCGAGAAGAGAGGATAACTTTGAAAGATGTTGTGGTTGTTGTTGTTCTAATGCCTACTCAACAGCTGAAACGCTGGCAAATAAATTGGAAGCAATGCAAAAACGCCACCAGAAAATACTTCTATTGAACTTAATATAACTCATACACACTCTGTCTATATAGAGATTCATCTGAAGGGAGGATCAGTACAGCTCAGTCCTGACTCCCAAATAAGTCAACGAAGGAAAGAAAAATTGATAATACAATACAATATGATATATACTTATAGTAAACTTACAGACTTACAAACTTATTGACTTTTTTGAATTACAGCTCATTTATAATCAACACTATCTTTAAGTCAAACTAAATATTAGAACTTTTGGCATAAATATTAACATTTTTTTAAAATAAAAAACATTTGACAACTTATTGTTATCGCAATGTATTATATACTGGTTTTCAAAGTTAATCGATTGCAAAAAATAACACAACTTTTATCCAATAGTGGTTTTAGACTAAAAACTTTTAGTGATAATGAAAGTTATATTGAAAGCAAAGTTAACGATAAAAAAAATGTAAATAATAAAAATAGTAATAAATAGTATTAAATAAATAAAGAGAAGACTTACCACTATATCACTAATATATTCAATAAGTTATTGGATACGAATTGTTTGACTACTTGTGGACAAACCGATAGAAGAAGTGTATAATAAGTTTATTTTGTTGTAAAATTAAATTCTGATGAATGATAAAGCAATGCATACGTAGAAAAATACAAATACAAAAGTAGAAAATAATGAAAGTATTGTTTCAGATTATACTGTATTAATATATCGTAAAATTTAAAGTTAAAAGTTTGTCAAAGACTAGAACTGATATCAGGATTGCTTAATAATAGTTGTAATTACAATGAATAATAAGGAAGCGCAGCGCACACCACACATTCGTATTAGACATTAGCTGTGCATCAAATGCTATACAAGTTTTGGAAAGAGTGCAGCTTTTATGTGAGCAGCACATGCCTTATCACAACTCAGTGCAGAACTTATTTATGTGCAGAACTACTTTCTCTTAAAAGTAGGCCATCTCTCAAAACTAGTTATTACGTTATATAACACATATTATTCATTAGGCAATCGAATTCCTATTCTGTTTGGTACATATTTTATGGATTGGATGCCATTAAGTTTCTTATTTTGACCAAAATCAATATCAAGTGCAAGTCTATAATTTAGCATAACTGCTATGCCTATAATTCCTACAAATGCAACCTTACTATGCCTACTATGATAAGCTCTCCTCATATCAAACCATTACTATATACAGTATATTTATCCATACTGTTCAGCAAAACACTACTTCTCTTCAACGTTTACTATTAGGAGCGAAAGATTCTATCCCTCTCTTTCGACTTTGCGTCAGTTTGACGTCAATTTTGTTCGACTTTCCATTGCATACACATAACACTACCGATCGATGCAATCATTTTGTTTTTATATACAAATGTATTTTAGTTAAAAACAAGACTGACTTACAACTATAAACACTCATTTGAATATTCTAAGTATAATCCATGTTAATAAATACCAATTCTTTCTATTCATGTATTGATACAGTATCTGTATATTAAAGACTGCTATCATATAATTATACAGTCATAATGAATCTTACAATAGAATTCGAGATGAAAATGGATGAGCGACTGGAGTAGAGAGGGAGAGGAGGAGAGAGATCGCGGAAAAGGAGCCCTTCTTTATACAGTACTCACTTAAACACTAAACTCAATGATATAAAAATGGTATTACAGTAATTGAGTTCATTTGAAATAATTATTATGAAACTAATTTCAGAGAGTTTTTTTGGATCTCTAGTCTCTACTTCTAAGTCTTGCCGTTTGACTGATTCTAAATTAACTTAAATTGCTATATAAGTGTATATTCAGTTAAGATGAAGTGAGATAAGCCAATTGAAAAGTGCACAGACTGACAGACAGAATGACAAACCCATACATCCAAATGTAAAACATGTTAAAAATGAGTTTCGGCCAACTTTTTTTGCCAAAGAATTTCAAATACTCTATCAAACATTTCTGTTTTTTAACACAAACTTTGTTCAATTCATAAGATTAGGTTATGATTAATCTTTATTTAGCTTTTCTTCTATAATACCTTTCGATATGATATTACAGAAAGATTTGAAATTAAAACTAAAGTTTATTCATTAATTAAGTTTAAGTTTATTACTAACATATTCAGTTAGAATCTATCGTATTAAGAGATATACATAATAGGCCTTTAATTACATTACATTATTCTTTATTCTGCTTTTATTGTAAGTTATTATCGAAGAAATAGAAAAGAGCTTTGTCTGCATGTTGTGCTACAATTAATGAGGCCTTGACAGCACTTGCAGTTACCCCTAGTTATATGTTGCACAGCTTTCTATAGCTCTCTATCTCTGTATCCTTTTCTACATAAGATAAAAGATGGAAAAGATCTAAAAATAAGAAATATTACAAATTCTTTACTATTGTTCCCATAGATTTTCAAACGAAACTTTGCTTTTAATGCTTGAATGAAACATATATCAAATCTTTAAATTAATGTTTTTTAATAATAAGCTGAACAAAACATTATCAAAATATAAATTACTTTCTATAATGAAAGATAATATGTGTTGGAGTGACATGTTTTTTATGTGCGAGAGAGAGAGTGTAGTATTCATTTTGGTAGTAAATGACATTCAACATAAAACAGATCTGTTATACAATACATGAACGAATAGAGCTAAACAATAGCACATTGGAAGTACAGTAGAGTACCAGTACATGAATAAGTTGTTATTCATTAGAAAATAGTTGAAAGAACAGATGAACGAATGCTATTTTCTACACCTACTCTACTTTTTAGCAGCTATTTTATTATGACATTACTTTCTATCTTATATAAATCGATTTTCTAGTGTTAATGAAATTCAGGATCACATCATTCGAGAACATTCTATTATTAAACTTACTTTAATTATTCTGAAACTCCTAAAAAAGCTGAGACAACTATAGTTAGCTGAAGCAGCTGTTTATCTGTTGACCCATTAATAGAAAGTTCAGAAAACATATTAAATAATTAATTCACAAAAATTAATTTATGTTAATATTCAAATAAATCCCAAAATATTCTGTAAAATTTGATTTAATGTTGAGTTTATTTAAAGAAAAATAGTCCAAACTCTCTGTTATTGTTACAGATATTTATATATAAAACTTTATGCTCTTATGATGTGAAACGAAAATTGGAAAATCGATAATATGTCTGAAGCAGAGTTTAAATAAAACTTTTAATTTTTTCATTTTTATCGTGAAATAGAAAAGCATTTTAAAACTTTTGTGTGAATAAGAATCCAATTTAAACCCTTACGTGATTCAATTCAAAGCATTTGCAACAATAGAGTCAACTATTTTAAGGATCTTTTAGATAATTGAGAAAAACTTGACTCTAAGGTTAAGTATTAGAAATTAAATAAAAGAATTTTTAATTCCCATGAAATCTTAAAATTTAATATCATATTTTATAACTAGTTTATTACAAAACTTCAAATGGTAACTGTTATTGATATGTATCTATTTAGTTGTAAACTAAATTAAGTCAAAGGATTACTGTAATAGAATCGTGTAATAGATTTATGACATGAATTATATGTGAATAGATAAATAAGTAAATCTCATAAATTATTCATAAAACCCCTATTACTGATAATTCCATAAAAAGTATGTTAATTCACCTGATGTAGTGTTAGGTCAAGTTTATTACAGCTAAAAATAATTCATTTCATATTAAATGTGAGGCTATTAGAGCTAATTTAGTAAATTAATCAACAAATAAATAATTATTAACTATAAAAAGTTGAGATGAGTTTGAATTTTATTTTGAAAAGTTCAATAAATTATAAATGAAAGAAAACAAAATTGTTTTTTATGATTTGCTAATTAATTCTTTTGGATGGAAAAAGTGTATTACGGACTATAACGAGGCTTAAAACTGATGCAGACATGTCTGAATCGATTAATGAAAACAAATATAAACAGGTATTAGTATAGCAATCATTATAGACTATTTATGTACTGGTAATGATGTTTGTACCTAAATTCAATATTCTGTATGAGGTTTGCAATCAACTCCTGAATAAACCCCAAATGATTAATTTGGTTACTAATTGGCTCTATTGTAAAAATGAATATACAATTCAATGAGACTTTAAAGCTCAACAAATCAAATTAAAAATGACGAATCCGTACAAATACATTGTTTGTCTAAACCTTTATAATTATGATTAAAGAATACGTCAGCTATACTACAGAACACCCAAAAAAATTTCCAAAAACATAATTTGAAAGTTAAGCTCATTTCGAAACGCTTGAAACAGACTAATGATTGGGACTAACTTGAAGGCACTGTCAAATCCATATGAATAATATGTCATATTATGCCACATATAATTACTTGCATTTTTATTTTATTATTTAAGCCAAAATTTTCAATACAAACAACACTGAATCAGGATTACTAAACTCGCGTTGTACATGATTAATAGGTTTAGAAAATGAAATAATCTTTATATCTCTATAATATTTGATAGTTTTATTATATATTTAATATTATAACTTATAATAGTTCTCATAAATTTATATTTATTTATAGGCATTTTGAAAGATGTATTATTTTCTTTTTTATAATTAATAGGATATATTGGTCTAAAGCACGAACTAATATATTCATGATTGTTGCTTAACATCAGCTAAAACCTTTCTTTTTCTGTTTATGTAATTTAACTTAATTAGAAAATTCTTTTATATTCAATGCTTTTTGTGAGAAACTAATAGAATAAAAATTATTATATATATTCACTTGGATTTGATATTTTTACAAATAGGTTCTAAAGGATTAATCCTAATGTTGTCCATAGGCTCAGGCTCGGCTTGAGGAGAATTTTGGAGGCTCAGACTGGGGCTAATGATTTTGAATCCAGGCTCAGGCTCGGTGGGTTTTGAGTGAGATGAACCTGTACTAAAAAATTACAATACAATTCACAATAATTTAACATTTTGTCTTATTTGAATTTATATCATATCTAAGCTTTAAAATAAATAAATGAATCACCGAAAATAATTCATTTCATACAAGTCAATCATTAAAAATCTTGTCTATTAG
>JAQGAM010000916.1:0-10780 GCA_034697665.1 Nanhermannia comitalis
ATAAAGTAATACCAATATAAAAAACAAAAATCAAAGGACCTGATTCGCACATAAACTTCAAGCGATTGATTTAATTACAGGTATATTTAATTGCAGTCAAAAAGATGAGAGCAATTCTCTTCGCACGAGTACATGATTTTTAAAAAAAATTGAAAATCGAGTCATTATAAATTCATTGAACCAAATATCAAAATTTCATAACTAATTGAATATTTGATAGGGTTTGTCAGTTTGGTTATAATTAATTACGCTTTAAATACTTTATCGAGGCTTGAATTCATTATCTCATTGAGTGAATGATGAATTAAATTAGACAAATAGAGTTATAAACTATTTTTGCTCAATGTTTCGCTAAATAAAGTGAGAAGTTGTGTAAAATAAATTACATTTGTTTCGTAATGTATTTTAAATTGCATTTGTGTATTGCAGTTGAGTTCACTTTAGCCATTATTTTAACAATTTTCTATTTGTGGACTATTATAGCGGCTATTATTAAGTGTATACTCTTTAGTATTCATCTCATGCACGAATTCATTCACAGTAATTGTCACCCTTTGGATACGCTAAATATGATTGCCATCAATATAATTATATTAAAAAACATATTTCTACGACCACACCATTAGTGTGAATTAGTCGGACTGCAAACAGAATCAACGGTGAAAGAAATGAAAATAATAAGAGGGAAATCTCCGGAAACAAATGTTACGATCGCAATTCACATCCGAAAATTTGAAAGTCATTAATGTTAATCGAGTTGCTGTGATAAATGCATATATGAATTGCTGATGTGCTGCAGGAGCACAAAGTAGTCAAGTAGTCGAGTAGTGAAGCGGATTTTGCTGCTAACTTGTTATGCGTGAGCGCTTGTGTGCGACAATTGTTAAGGTCAGACATACCACTATTACTTTGAAACCCATTTTTTCATATAATATCACTTATTATTATACCAGTTGTTGTTGTCATAATGTTTTTGGAAAATTACAATAACTCTCACTCAAGTTATTCATTGGAGAATAAAGTGGGTCTCAAATAAATTAATTTTAAAACTTGACTTCCGTTTCATCGCCAATACAATCATTAGCCAATTGAGCGTTTGAGTGATATTATTGTCAAGAGTTGTGTTCAAACTGTTCAAGACTTTACTCAAGCGTTTGGGAATCATTATTAAGAGAATTGTTTCTTTATTTCTATGGCGACAGATCTTTTTACTTTGATATTCTTTATATCGACCATACATTTAAAGAGAATAGGATGAAATAGAATATTAGTGCAGGTAAGTTAATAGGGAGAGCTTGTAAATGGCAAAAAACTTATTTTATATTCAACAATAGTTTCATTACTCTATTATAACTAAATCTAAAGTAAAAATATATCGAAATATTACAGCAATACTATTATATGCTTTAATATAAGCCAAAAAGAAATCAACAGAAATGGGCAGTTTCGCCAAATATTATATATCAATAACTACAGATAGTTTGCAATGGAAATAAGCGTTTTGTGTGTACACAACATTAGTCTCGACCGAAAATATAATGCACTGTAAGTATTATATTAGAATACAGTACCGGTATATTGTAAACACAGAGTATAACATTTGCTTCTCTTTTTAATACAACACTGTATTGCTCTGTATATGCAATAAAGTGCAGTGTGTTGTTTGCATGAAGTATTTATATGAGTTTTTACCTGAAGTATGAGATCACCTTCCATTAGTGCGTCGGGATAGAGCAACTCACGAGGCGCTGACTTGTGATGAACCATCGATTCGTGGATACCTTGACGTTCACGCTCTTTATGCAGTGCAGCTATAATACAATAAAATCATATTCTATTATCATTTAAGCATATAATTCAATTCAAATCAATTAATGCAATAATTTAGTAATTTATTTGAACAAATTTTTTGATTTAATTATTTAGTTATAGAATATAAAAAAGAAACGACTATTCTAACCACGATTTATAGCAAACAAGAGTAACGAACAATAAATATAATGGTTGGCTTATAATAGAGGTGCCCATCATTATCAACAAAAAGAACTTACGAGTTAGCGATGAGTACTTTTTTGCAATGATCAATGACTTTTATATAATAAAAGAATGATCTAAATTGTAAGTCACACACAATTATTGTGTATGCATTCATGAAAAAGCTTTTGATACGTTAATAGCAGTGCAAAAGTAATAAGAATTACACTTTTCTAATGCTAACAGAACTTTGATTTGTTGTTCTTTTGTATGATAGCATCACAAAAAATAAGTTTTTCAACATTTTTCACAGCAAAAAGAAAAGACAAGAATAAGCGGACAAATAAAAATTGAAGTAAACTTCTTATAGTTCCAAAATGACAACAATGACAACAATGACATTAAGAAAGATTGCTTTAAAACTACAAAATTGGTCTAAAACTCAAGCTATTAAAGCTATCGAAAAGCTTATCGAAACATCTTTTTGAATGTATTGTGTGTTTGTATGAATGTATTGTAATTTAATGTTGAAAATAAAGAATCAAACGCCTGAATGGCATTGACAGTCAATACATCTAATAATAACAAGACTTTTGGTGAGGTCTAAACAAGACAAAGACTGATGGCTGACTTGACTGTAATTGAGAAATACATTAATTGTTAACGCGTTTTTCTATGACCGATACAATAATAATCAAATGATTTATTATTTCAATGGAAAATAAATTGAATGGAAAGCAAACGCCAAACAAGTATTGAATAGGGGTTATGACTGACTGCTGAGCATTTCTCTCAATTCTAATATGTCTAACATTATGATCTGCTCTATTCATACCATACCTGTATGTTTCTATATATAACTGCACAATGGCATCATTGTTGTGTATCATTTGAGTCAATTTGCTTCCCAACTAACTATTGCTATCCTATGCAACTCATACAACACTGACATACATAATAGTAGATAGGCTGATAAGTTAGGCTTACAATAAAAGCCTGGCTCTAGCATTTATTACAGCATTAACATCACCGTCAACAAGACGGCCAATCAATGGTACTATAGTTCCATATATTACAAAAGCTGACTCTACGCTCAATCGATGTTCATCGCTGTGATGCAGTGCACCACCGATAATGATTGTTGAGTAAATAAATAGCAATTATCAATATTTCATTATGTCAATCAATATATTGATATTTTATTATATTGTACTATACATGAAAAGCAGATAAAAATAGATTATAGAGAATTACAATGTCTGCAAATCTTATAAAATTGACAATAATTGTGTAAAAATAATGATTGTCCTGAAATCATACTTTATAGCAATGCTAACCATTTAAGCCATTTAAGCGATCAAATCAATTCTTTCTATTTTATTGAAGTCATGCTTGTATTTGAGAACTTATATTCAAATTCAATTTATTGCCGTCTTTTTATCCTAAACTCGAACAATAAATTTAAGTCATTGAGACTATACTGAAGAAACTTTTAATTCTCTGCTTGCGATTAATTATTGTTCAGCATTAGTGAAGTATAATTATATCAATGATAAAAAAAACTTCTGTTATTTTTTTTGTCTCTTTCATGCATATAATATCAGTCCAGGTCTGACTCATTACACCTGCAATGTATCAATATAAGCATGAAAGGCAACGAACCATTCTATCATGTATTGGGCCGTCGGTTGAAAATATATTGCGGGGAAACTGACGAGAAAATTGAATGAGAGGAAAATGAGGGAAAGTAATGTTAGGAATTTCTAATGCACTGGTAGTGGTGATAATGGACTTGTAGTATATTTATTAGATAGTGGTTAACGGATCTGCATTAGAATTGTGCTCATTTCGCTATTGTATTGTATTAACTAAGAGTATAACAATAGTCAAATTGCACTTAACTATAAAATAACATTATTTTTTTTTTGATTTCTTAATAATTTTATACTGGTATTAATGGCGTAATTATATAAATAAATTTCAATTTAAATGTAAGATCAAATAAAAATATCTCAAATCTATCAAAATAAATAATAAATAAAATTATGAAAACATATTCAAGAATAGAATTAATATAACTTACAAACCAGTTATTGAAGGCTCACTGAAATTAGGACTTGATATGATATCGTGAAAAACTTTGACAAGACTCGAAAAAATTATTAATTATATTGTTTAAAAACTAAAATATATATATTACCACCTCTTTATGATGTATTTATATAAGATTTTATAGGTATTATAGAGTTGTTTGCTAACACTCAGAATTAAAACGAAATATATATAAATTAAAAAAATTAAAAAAATTTTAAAAATTTTAAAATTCAAAATATTGTGAATTGGGTTGTATTGACATTCTCATGGAAATTTAAAAGCAATTTTTATTTTTACAAACTAGTTGAATGCATGAATATGAGGAAAAACAAAGCACGATATCGCGTTAACAATATTCATTAAATATAATGTCATTATTTTGTTAGCATGTAATTGAACGCTAAATGATACAATTTACATACCAACACATCAATTAATAGTTGACGAAAATATGGGCTCAGCTCTAAGTGACATCATTTGAAAAGACAAGCGAAACATGCCTACAGTTATTTCTGTTGCGACTAAAAACAGTAATACAGGTACTAAAAAAGAATTTTCATGTAATGATTCTAAAAACTGTTACTCTGATGGCTGATAGAGGTTGACATTTAAAGACTGCCTATCACTAGAAATATAGATATAGCCAGTGCCGTAACCAGGAATTGACAGTATCATGAGAACCTTAAAATTTAAAACAATACGATATTTCTATTATAAGTATTATAAATCGATTTTTAGCAAATTCAAGCGTCGTCTAAATTTTACAATAAGGCTATTTCTGTTTAAATAAATTAGAGCTAAATCATTTAGACTTTTGACATGTAATTTCTTAAATAATTTTGTTTGAATTATATAAAATTATAATTAGGAAACAGCAATTAGTTAGTTATTCATTTGAGAAGTGCCGGACATAGGAACAAAGGGGACACATGCTCCCTTAACATTTCAAGGTAGGTGTTTAAGTGTATAGGTCTGTGTTCATTTTTAAAAATTGTAAAATATTGGATTTTTCCTATGTCTGGTCCAACCAAAAATTTATGGGTTGAAACAGACGAATGAGTGACCGGTGATCCAAGAACAGAATCAAACTCATGTCAGTTGTGTGGAGGATTACTATAACCCCATCAAAGTTTCATAATGTTCAATGGCTCTTATAAAGGGAAACCGAAAATATTATTTAATATTAATTATAAAGAGCTGAAAGATTCGTTTTATACAAACGAATGCTTTATAAGTTATTATAAAAATATATTTTCAAGTTCAAGACATTATATAAAATCAATATTTAATGTTTAAATAGATATTTTCAAAAGTTCTTTAATATTATTTTTGACTTCATAACGATTAGTATTAAAAGATAAAAAACTTTAAATACAAATAGATCTGCACTTAATTTTGGAAAAATCTCTGGTGGGACATATATTCCCTATGCCATACAGCTAGTTACGGCACTAGATACAACGCTACTGTATACATATCCAAAATGTTACATAAATAAAAAGAGACATAAAATAAGTTTTTAAAGTTAAATGTATTCATTTCTTGAAAGCATTCATTTTAATTTTAGAATATCAATAGAAAAGTAGTTTTTATTGAGAAAAGTGCAGACAAACAACGCCCAAATCAAGTCTCACTTTAAAGATGAGGCGACAACAAATGAGTGCTTTCAGGTATATTATTTGGCCAGTTGTCAGTCAAATGTTGGGCTCATTTCTGACATTCGAATTAAATACAGGTGAGTGGTGACAACTCAATCATCTACTTATTTCGGAAATGTTTACCATTTGAAAAGCTCACTCATGGCTACTGTTTGACGTACAGTAATTATATAAGAGAGCAATAATGACGGCTAACACTATATTAAGTTACATAAACTTTAAAACTCTCATCAAATCCATAATCTAACCAATAATTATGAGATATATTACCTTCAATTCTAATTTTTGAATATCTTATTTTACGATTATTTTAGAGCCACTGCATGAGTACCAATGGCTTAAGTGTCAATTGATTTTAACTTAAGATTAGTTCAACGAATCTTTAACGTAAATATGAAAAGGAAACTGAAAGTTAGTTTATATTTAATGAATTAGAACCTGCACTATGTTAGAGCATATTATTTCACTATTATTTATGGTTGTACAGCATTACAGTGTTAGCAATACTGTAATTCCAAATATGTTTATTGATTATTTGGAAACCAAAAATTGTTAGTAAATTAATGCCAATCAAATAATCCAAAAGTTCTTGTGAGTCATATCTCATTCATTTTTGACATTGCTCTCCAAATAAGGTGAGATCTAATAAATCTGTGTAAACAAGTAAAAAGTCTCACAATTGTTAATTTGCTGAATAAACTAACTTTTAGAGATTTATTAAACTAAAAACTAAACTATATATGAGATTTCGTTAAATTAATATAATATACCTGTTCTGTATATTTTTGCAAAGATATAGACCTTGTAATAAAAAACGATCACCAATACTACCGTCTCATATAATTCGATCTTTAAATTTGAATTTAAGAATGTCTTAAAACTACAATTTTCTAGAAATCTTAAGTTTTATACAATAATTCTTAAGATAATTAGGTTTTACTATTTGCTATCATTTTTAATAGATATGTGAATAAAAATTAATTAATAAATATAATGTCAGACACAAAATGCAATTTTCGTGAAAATTATTATATATTTTATTGCTTATAAAATAGAAAACCATTTCGTAATATCAATTGCGTAAAATTCAAAATTGTTGAAAAATATTTTAGGTGTCATATGGATCGGTTCAAAGCTTGAAATTAGCTTAAAATTAACATTAAATGAATTAAAATAATAAAGAATAGAATGAGTGTTGCATTCATTGCATTCCAAGTGTTGAATTATTTAAAGTAGTTTTAGTACTACCTGTATTTGCATTTGAATCTCGTTTTTCACAGTACACTCTTTGACTTTTAAACTTTGTTTCAAAAATAAGTTCAAATTTTTGTCTGAAAATTAAGAGATAAAAGAAAAAATAAGAGTTTCTGTAGCATTTGGATAAAGAGCTATATCTCGTTTTGACACTCAAATCAACCATTAATTAATTATAAGTAGATGTTAGGATTGCTTATACAGAGTATGTAATATTTTTCTTTAGTTTAGATTAATATAACATAAGTTTTCCCACGAAGTCTCTTACAGTTCATTCAAATGACTGCATTCATTAATTACATTCAATAAAATTGAGAAAAGCTATGTTAAACTTAACTTTATATTATATATAATAATACAGTTTACAGTTGACTATAAAAGTGATAACAGAATTTGCAGTTTCTTCTGGAAAGAACTCAATTTAAAAAATATTTTGTTTGTATAGAATTCAATTCACGTTTTACTTGAAATACAGCTTTAAGGCGTTCTACAATTTATGCATTGAAAGAATTAAATAGAATCTATGATCGCTTATTAGAATAAATGGTCAGCTGTACAGTTCAACGCTGAGAATATTCTTTGATCTATCCAACGAATATTTCTAATGTATAGAAACACCCTTAAGGTGGTCTTTATTGCAAATTCTTTGTTAACTAAAATCAGTTTTCAAAATAAGTCAAAGGTCTGACTAAAAATTTAATGCTATAAAACAAAATTATAACGCTATTCCGATTAATCATTTACTATTTTACGAATATTTAAGATTAAGTGATCAAAACATAGCAAAAAAGTTAAAAAATAACAAAATTTAAACTTTTTATATTCATTTAAACTCATATTATATAATATAAAAAATTGTTTAAAAATGAAATAGTTATGCAAATAATTTGTAATTTAGTTGATATAAAGTTTATTTTTCTTTTAAAACCATAAAAGTGTAAAAATATAGTTAAGAAATGTCTCTCTATAACGAATGTAAGAATACGAAACCCTACATAACCTCTGAACAGATAAAAGCATATCATCAGAACTGATTTAATTAAAAATAGTGCATATTTTTAGAATCAAATTACAATTTTTTTTGATGAGCGTTTAAAATAACAAGTTTCTGATTGTGGTAAAGAAATGGGGGTTCCAATCAATATTAAAATTATTTACTTTAAACACAATACTAATTGATAACTAATTAAAATTTATTTGTGTTTAATGTCAATGATATTCTATAAAAAGAATTCTATCGAAATACTGGTATCAAAAATAGGATTTTATTATTATATTTAAAATAATTTAATACAATGAAAATAATTGACAATAAAAAAGAGCTTTACTATTGTTATTTAGTTAACAATTTGCGTGGAAAAAAATGATTTAGAAATAGTGGAAAAGCATGATATGACTAACGTTTACTAGTATTGGCAAATGGTAATGTCTACTGCAGAGATAGAATATCAGGACAGATACAGTGATGTACTTATAGAATAGAATTGCGTGTTGTGTTATGATGTGCTTTAATCTATATATAAAACTTACATACAATATGTAATATTTAATTCACTGTTGTATGTTATTAATAAATGAATACAAATTTTAAAGTTTATTCTTTGAAGGGTTCTTTTTTTGATAGACCCTCTGTAGCTGGAGTTGTTCTGCATCAAGCTATCCATTCATGGGTGTTTAGGTCTTAGGGTAGGCTTGAATTATGCAGTTTATTCTCAAAAACCGTCTATTTAATTTAATCTGAAGTCAAATATTCTCTATAGTAGACTTTGAATACTTACAATTAAACTATATCTTGTTTGAACAAATATAAAATATAATTTTTTTGTTCAAACTTTATTTACTAATTAATATAATTTGTTATTAAACTATTATTTATAATCAGATTGCTTACTGACACACTGACCCGAATAACTGTATACAGGAGTCCTGTTCTGTCACAGACTATGGAAAGTTTATTAATAGAATATTATTGCCGAAGCAAATGTAGATTTTTAGAGACTTTTTTGAAACAAATTAAAACCAATTCATTTAAATCTCATTGTTCTTTAGCTTATCTTTGATTTGATTGTTTCTGCAAAGGAATGCAGATCCAAATCACATTTATACAATTTTATAGATTATTATTTAATAT
Organism: Nanhermannia comitalis; assembly: GCA_034697665.1. Classification (NCBI taxonomy): domain Eukaryota; kingdom Metazoa; phylum Arthropoda; class Arachnida; order Sarcoptiformes; family Nanhermanniidae; genus Nanhermannia; species Nanhermannia comitalis. Next base: position 9,112 of record JAQGAM010000916.1, read on the forward strand.
CAATATATTTCAATTGAAACAGACTTATCGTTACTTCTTTATGATTAAAATTGAATATAAAAATTTTTAGTTATCAGTTATCAATCTTACTTCGCAGGAATCATATTCATGATCATCCTGTGACAGCAAAGTACATAAGATTACCAATAATACAATCGATAAAAAGCATTGTTTTTTTACAAAATGTCATTATCTTATTCGAACACTAATTAATTTTTTGTGTGACATTTGAAAGTTTGTTTTAAAGAGAACTTATTATGACTTAAACGCCCATTTGATCGACACTTTGAATCAACACTTTATAGAATTAGTTTCATTTAATTAATAATCAGTAAAATGTATTTGAAAGTTGTATTAGTCATATGTTTGCTAATTCTTTCAATAATTGGAACAAATGCTTTGCTTCCTCCAAATAATAATATTCTACTTCCAGTTACGGTACCACAACCTCAAATTTTACCATTACCAGTAACTCCAAAACCAGGTAAACCTGTTATTAATTTATCAATTTATTTGATTAAATAACTTTTGTCCTCATAGCTTATTCCAAATGCCCAATTGTTGGTTATGAAAATTGGATAACTTTTGACAATAATATATGTTATATGATAAGTTATGGGCGAGTCAGCTGGCATGAGGCTAATGACAATTGTCACAGACTCAACTCTCAGCTCGTATCGATTCACACCCTTCTTGAAAATACGCACCTCGCAAACTATGTACCGCCATACAATTATTATTATTATGCAAATTCTTTATTTTGGACGGGATTAAACAGTTTGTCTAAAAGAGGTGTTTATAAATGGTCTGATGGAAGTCCCAGACAATTTGCACGATTTTCCACCACTAATATGAATGGATCACCGATTACATCAAACGATATTTATTTTCAAGGAAGATGTGTTGGATTGAGATACTCTAGAAATATAAATAATATCAATTTAGCACTTCCACCCGTTATGGCCCCGAATAACGGTTTTTGGTATTACGACGATTGTAATAGTCGTAACGGTTATATTTGTGAGAAGAATCCTGGCCAACCCCCTGTCCCACCAACACCTATACCTCTTGGAAACTGCGCTTCTGGTAAAATATGTGTTAATTATATGAATTTAATTAAATAGCACTTTGAACTATAAATATTATAATTAAAATTTATGATCTGTTAAAGATTGGGTCCAATATGCGAATGAGAAGTGTATTAAATTCTTAGATAATGTAAAGTTAACTTGGGCTCAGGCAAAGGGCCAATGTGCTGCTATTGGTGGAGAATTATTAACAATTCATTCCGCAGAAGAACAGAATTTCATTACTTCTTTAGTCGCTGATAAACCGTCACCTTATATTGGCATTAATAAGAACACTACTCTTTACAGGTTATTAACATTTCTTATAAATATGTCTTTTTATCGTTTAGTTAAATATAACCAATGCATGAAAAGTATCACTTTTTGCATAAGAAATTTTCATAATTCTCATTATACTTTCAGTTGGAGTTGGGATGACCAGAGTAGAGTTGATTACACGAATTGGGCCCCAATCACTAATTATGCTAACTATTATCTTTCAAACTGTGCTGTATTACTTACTAATGAATTACAAGCAGGAAAATGGAATTCAACTTTATGTAACAGCACACATACGGCTATTTGTGAAAAACCCAAAGGTA
>JAQGAM010000917.1:0-10771 GCA_034697665.1 Nanhermannia comitalis
GCTCTCTAAAGTTATTATAATTTAATCCCATTTAGCGCTTGAAAGTAAAAGAAGAGCTCAAAGAGATATAATTATGAGGAAATCTATTTTCAAAGTCGATTCAAAAATAGCTCCAAAATCTATTAAATTAATCAATGATTCAAAACTATTTGATAGCAATAATAGTTTTCATTTTGATAAAATGGAAAAAATTAATTCCACATTAATTCCTAAAACTTTTAACAATAGAATTGGAATTGAACTTAAAAGCAGTCTTAATAGTAATAAATCGTCAAATTGTTTAGTAAATTATAATAGTAGTGATTCTGAGTAGTTTTCTGTTTACTTGTTTTGTAACAAAGAATATATAAATTGTTTGTTTGAATGCATAACTTATATAAACTCATTTTAAGACCATTTTATGAAATTTTATAAGCTATATATTTTATATATATTATATATATTGTATTAATTTATTTAAAGCTATGTACAAAGTCTATTAAAGCTATGAAATTAATGAACAGATTTGATATTTTTGGTATTTTGTGTACAGGTATACTAAATAATTGTTTTCTGAAAAGTCTGGAACTATGGACTTATTCGGAGACTTCTTGATATTGAGTGTAGAAATTATTTAACTGTTCGATAATATCAAACTTTGACATTATGTTCAGAACTTTAGGTAAATAATTAACTTATTTAACTTAGAAATGAATATATGGTTCCAGACTTTTAACACAACATAAATAACAGTACAGCTTATTTAGTATACCTGTACCTAAAGTACCCAAATATAATTGTTTATACAATAACTTCAAATATTTGAATATTTTTGCTTAAAAGAAATAAAAAATAAATATTGATTTGTCAAATGAACACTTTTTATGCGGTTTATGGGTTTTGTAAAAAAAGTTGTATTTATTGGGTGCTTGTTAAGTGCAAACCCCTTCACAATACCGGTCTCTACCCATTGACGTCTCATTGAAAGTTAGTTGACATTTACTTTATGACTCATTATTTGACATAATGTTATCATAAAAATGAATGCTATTTAAAATGTGATCAAAAGTGTATTAATATTATTAATTATTGTTATCATTCAAATCATATATTTTGACGACATCTCTATTATCCAAACCTTATATGAAATGATCACAAGTTTGTCACTATTTTTGTTTGTTTTGTCAAACAGTCGATGATTTCATTGTTTTCTACAAATAATTAATGAATTAATAATTAAATTTTCATATTATTTAATACTCTTTTTCTTAATTTTATTTTCAATATTTGTTGAAAAAGTTTGAAATTTTGCTCAGTTTTTGTTTAACATATAATTTAGTAATAATTACATAATTATAAACAATATTTGACTTCTATTTATAAATTAGTAGTTTTGCAAAAAAAATGATAAATAATCAAAATAATTATTTTGATCTCATATTTAATACTATTTTGAGTGCCATTTAATTATACTTTAAGCCAATAACTGATTAATTGCTCATAAAGTGAATCGATTTTCTCTCAAATCAAAACATAAATTAATATAAATATATATTTATATAATATATAAAGATATTAATAATGGAATCGATGAAAGAGAGTGAGAGACAAGTGAACGCACTCTCGAGTGTAAAAGAAGAGATGTGTAAAGACTTAATCGTGAATTACGTGATCGAATCGATGACCAAATCAGCGATTTTCACAATTGAAGAAAAGAATGATATTTTAAATAGCGGTCAATCGATAGGATCTGTGAATAGTCCCAAATTTAGAGAACAGATTCTTAAGCAACAAAACGAGCGTTTTGTGGATCTATTGATAGCAAAGGTGCCAAAAATGAGTAACGCTTTCGACAGGTTTTTGACGGTTCTGTACAAAGACGATAACTATCCCTGGATTGCAAAGCGGTTGGAACTCACTCTCGAACAGCTCGAGCAGTCTATTAAACACAAATCTGAAAAAGTTGTCGTAAAAGAAGAGAAACAGTTCGTCGTATGCCATGACGTGCCCAATAAAGTAAAGAATTTGATCGAAAGAAAGGACAAAATCGAGAAAATAAGGGAAGAATTGATAGGCTTTGCAAACAATGGTTACGGATCTGACGGAAGCTTTCAATGTCTTGTAATTTATGGGATGGGAGGCTCTGGTAAGTCAATACTGGCTGCAGAAGCTGTCAGAGAATGGGCTTCTGATTGCTATACAGATGGCATTTGGTGGACAAACTGCGGACAAATGGAAAAAGAGAATAAATTCGACAACAGTATGCTTCTCATCAAAATGCAGTTCCTTTGGGACCGTATTTGCGAACACTCGGGTCGTAAACACCAAAAGTTTGAATGTGTTGAGAGTGCGGCCAATAAATTAAAAAGTTTTCTCAATACTCATCGAAAATCTCTCATTGTTTTGGACGACGTATGGAATCGTGAAGTTCTCGAAAACTTCAAACTCGGAGTTCCGGTTCTTTTTACAACTCGTGATAAATCTATAATTCCTTTTAATTATGACGTGAAATACGTTGAAACCATTAATAGTGATGATTACGGACTAACTTTGGATGAAAGCAGACAACTATTAGCTCTTTGGGTCAAAACACAAGTCAATGAACTTCATAATGAATCTGTGAATCGAATAATTGAAAAGCTTAAGGGAAACCCATTATGTCTAACACTTATTGGGAGTGTTATGGAAGACAAAGGTAATGACTTGGGTTACTGGCAGTTCTACTTGGAGTCTATCGAAACCAGTAGTGAAGTTCGAAGTCCGCGCAGAAGAATATCTTCAGGTAAATCAGTGTATCAGTCGTTTGGTTTCGACGCTCTCGTCAAACACAGTTATCAAACGTTAAGCAAAGAAATGAGAGATCACTACAAATATTTCTCATTATTCTTAGAAGATATTCGTATTCCTGTTAAGGTATGAATTTATGCTTTCACTGCTATGGACTTTGTTTATAGTCATTTAATCATTGAATAGGTATTTGAGACCCTATGGGGTAAGTCTCAGTATGAAGTTTGCCATATAATCGACGCGTTGGTCAATAAATCTCTTGTCATGAAAAATAAAACAAATAATTTCACACTATATATGGTTCACGACATTATTCTAAACTTTTTGAAAACTGAGTGCAAACATGAAGTGGAAGTAAGTTTTCTAACAATGGAAACAATTGAAATATATTGAAAATTGTAATTTAATTAAAGGCACTTCACAAAGAACTTTTGGACCGTTATTTCGAACTTTGTATGACCGAAACGAGACAAATAGATTACTCTCTGCTTCCAAATGATGGATATATATATTATTTCTTGGGTTATCATATTTATAAAGCAAATCTTCCTCACTTGTTTGCAAACATTTTCCTTGATCTCTCATTTGTTATCAATAAGATTCGTTACACCGGACCCAGTGATCTGTTGAACGATTATTTTCACTATAAAGAACATTTTGAAGAAGTAAGCTTTGAATACTTTAAGCTTTTTTGCAATAGTACTGTATATCATATCCAACAAATCTTTTAGTGTATGCTTTGCATAGACATACTGTAGAGCAGAGACATAATATTTCTGATATGGTTTTGAACTTTATATATGAAACGACCACTGATTAATGATGCACAAAGGTTCAGTGAAGCTGAGCCTAGGCTCCACACCTCTGAGCCTGAGTTTGAGCTCACTTAAAAGCACTGAGGTTGAGCCTGAGCCTTGTAATGAACTCATATGAGAATCAATTGACTATATTTAAAATAGAATTTAAAATGAAAATAGACATTTAAAAGCATGGATTTTAGCTATTCTTATGAATTAGAGCTAAAGAATTGATTAAGAATCAAAGTTGACAATCATTTAATGTTAAAATGATAATTAAATTAAGATTTAATCCAAATAAGTTAAGTTGGTTCACTTATATTTATGACAGTTGGACGTATTTTGGATTTTTAAAACAGCCTGTGTGCATCATTATCACCTATAGTATTATTGCCTATTTTTTGTTTTTCATATAATCCACTCTCAACTCAAATGAGAGTTCGAATCGCATTCAAGTAATTCATTTGAGACATTTACAAATGGCTATTAGTGACCATATCATGTTTTTTTATTGCATTTTATAGAATAAATATATTAATTTCTATCAATTATAAAGGTTTCCGCTAAATATCAAGATTATGTTCGATTTGTTTCAACGAATGCCGATTTGTTATGTGATGCAAATATTGATGTCATTCAACTATCTCTTTGCCAACCAATTGATTCAGAAGTTTACAAAAACGGAGAGGCATTGAGTAACACAACCGATAAGCTCTACCTAAAGTGGTGGTAAGTTTGAGAACGCATTCATCATTGGATAGCACTTACTTAATAATGTGTTTTATTTATATAAATTTCAGTAATCAGTCAAATGTAAAGACATCTAAACTTTTGAGCACAAAACTTCATTCAGGATGTGTCAGATATGCTGTTTTTTCACCCAAAAAATTGATTGTGGTCTCAGTTGGTTCGGACAAATTGATTAAAGTGAGTGCCAGAAAACGCTTTTTAAAGTCAAATTTTGCAAATAAAGCAATATTGAGACCACTTTTGCGACATTAAGCGCAGCTGTCATTGTCTTGAGATATTATTTAATGCTTATTGAAAATATTTGATATGAATTTATGATTTGATAATTTTAAAAGGTTTGGGACAGTAATACTGGTAAACAACTGAAGACATTTAAAGGACACACAAATACGATTAACTGTTGTCAATTCAATTCTGACGGTTCTATTTTGATAACAGCATCAGATGACGGTACTGTTAAGATTTGGGAAATGGATGTCGACGCACTATTCTCTAACGGTATATTGACTTCTCCGCGACCGCGCTCGGGCTCAGAGTATCCCTATATCTGTAACGGCAGTGCAATCAATGACGAATCAGCCAATACTTATAGCGAACATTCAAATACTGATGAAAATGTTGGTCACGTAGAAGTTAAATGCTGTGCGTTTTCACATAATGATCGTTTAGTGGTTTCGGGAGCCAGTGATTTGACAGCACGTGTTTGGTATATCGATGGCATGAAAACTAAATATGTTCTTATGGGTCATAAACATACAGTTCAAAGTTGTCAGTTCTCAACAGATTCTAAATTGATTATTACTTCATCTTCTGATGAAGTAATAGTTTGGTGTTCAGAAAAAGCAAAAAGACTTAAAACTTTGAGTCATGATATGGTTGTCGGAAATTGTCTTTTCTCTGGAAAACTGAATTATGTTTTCACATCTTCGGGAAGATATGTCTACAAATGGAGTTCTAGTGGAACAGACGAACAACCTCTTTGTCGTTACAACAATTTGAAGACCAAATACTATGTGACTCATTGCACAGTCTCTCCCAATGGTAAATATATCGCCGCCGGGACCACAACCGATCAGATCATTATCTGGCCCTCAGATTCATTCTGTAGAGTAGCGGTCGCGACATTCAAAGGTTCAGACAGAATAACATGCATTAACTTCAACAATGAATCGACTCAATTGTTGAGTTGCAGTGAAGACGGAAATGTCATCATATGGGACACCTCTAAGGTATGCAATTTAAATAACAATAAATTATGAATACCATATATTTTTGATATATTATTCAAATCGAAGGCTTTCGGGGCTTCAATGGTCGGACTGCGCAAAAAATTTTCGGTTCAAAATAATAAGCGGGACATAAAAGTGTTGACCCCTGACGACAACGGAACGATTCGTCTTTTTGAAGGTCTAGAAGGCAAAGAAAACAAAGCATTAGCCCTACGACCGAGTCCTATGAACTCCCCATATGAAAAGGGTCACACTTATGACATTACATGTTGTGATCTTTCCTCCAATTTAGACATATTGTTTGGTACAGCAGAAGGAGAGGTCATTCTGAGTCACACTTCTGCTAAAGACGAGACTTATTTTCTTGAAAAACACTCGAAAGAGGTCTGTTTTTGCGCTTTTTTGAATGGATTAAACAAATTTGTGACGGCCTCTAAAGACTCGACTTTGAGAATCTATAACAAACTCTCGCGAATATACGAAACGCCTAAGACTGACTCCAAAGAAAAGAATGAACTCATTTCTAAAGATGTAATAATGGGTCCAATAGTTAATTGTAAAATATTCAGTCGTGAAAATAAAATACTGGTTTGGTGTGAAACCGGCTCTTTATTAGTGATTGATTTGCGAAAAAATCGATTGATAGCTCGCTCTGATGTCCTCCAAAATACGCAAATAAACTCAGCGGATGTGACACATAATGAAGAATTGATTACTACCGTTTCGAGTGACCGTTCAGTCATTCTCTGGAGATCTAATATCATGTGTTTGGATAGCGATCGAGACACTAATGATATCTATTCAATACGTGTTATCAAAACAGATGACTGTCCGAGAAGTTGTAGATTTTCTCCGAACGGAAACTTTTTAGCGATCGGTGACGACAACGGAAAAATCAAAATTTGGAACTTTTATGGAACAGAAAGTAATTGTTTGCAAGAGTTGAGTGATTCTCACTCTGATTGGGTCAATGATATCGCTATTTCACCAAAAGGTAATCTTATTATAACTATCAGTAAATCAATCAAATTGTGGAACAGAAACGGAGAACTCTTACAGACGTTCAAAACAAATGGCGGTTCTATGAGTAGTATTTATACTCATTTTGTGGACCATCAGAATAATAAAGATTACGATACAATCGTTACTGTAGACGACGCCGGCGTTCTTTACATTTTACAACTCATTAATTTTCAGGAATAAGCAAAAGTACAGTTTTATTACTTATTCATTATTACGAAGAATAACATTATTGTAAACTATTTATCGATATTAACATTCCGTCCGAAACATCCAAAGACTTAATCAACGAAAACAAGAACTACAGTAAGAGCAGTATTACTATTATGTGCTTTAATTAGTGCTTTCAAAGAAAATATTAACTAAATTTAAAACGAATTTTACTTAAATGATTATTTTGAAGACAAACTATTAAATGTGTAGATAATTATGCAATAAATTTGAGTTTATATTATATAATATTTTTGACAAAAATAAAACAAAAGCAAAAAAATGTTTAAACTGACTTTTTATTATCAATTCTTAAGCATAACTATAATAGAGTGCGAGCACTTCATAAGCCTTCAGAACTACTAATTAATTATTAAATTTTTTGGCCAATAGTTGAATGATTTCATGTCAATGACAGTAAAGATAATATTGTTTTCCGAAACGTTTTTTTCAATATTTGCGAACCAATGACTGAATTGAATTTTAGGTTTACTTAAAGCGAGTTTTATTAGTTCTTTAATAGTGTTATGTGTTATATTCACTCTTTTGTAGAATTCAATTGATTTGATTTGTGGACAATTTGTAACCAAATCACAAACACCTGAATCTGTGATCTGAGGAAACGCTTCAATCGAGTTATTATTATCACTAATACTAATAGTCTGTAATTTTTGAAGTTTTACCAATGATTTTAAAGCTTTGTCTATTATTTGACTTCTGGTATGAATTTCTAAATATTTAAGTTTTGGTAAAAATATGTGAATGTCATCAAAGAAATTGTCAGTTATTTTATTATAAGTTAACTCCAAATGAGTTAAGTTTAAGCAGTCTTTCAATGATTTACTCAGCATTTCTTCGGTATTATTGTCTTCGTTTCGGTACAAAACATAAAACTGCAAACGATTTAATTGTTTATAATGAGACATATTATTAAATACATTGCAATCATAAGTGGTTTTGAGTAGAGGTATAAAAATTTTAAAACGCTTTAATTGTTTGCATTGAATGCCAATCGCTTTCAAATAATTAGCAAATGATTTATCAGTCACTGCATTGATACATAAGTTTAGTACCAATTCTTTTAAACTCTTGAAAAAAATTTGTTGCATTAAAACATTGACTGAGTTTTGATTGAATTCACCAAAAGACTTAATTTCTAAACTTTTTACAGTAATTTACCATCAATTGCAAAAGTAAAGTATCTGAAAGCAATTGCATTAAGATATATACAGTACTTTCATGCATAACACTGTTTTCCATTAAGTTTATATTATATGTCTTACAGGTAAGTATATATCTTAAGGACGATATCCTCCCCTTTACTTTTGCATTGAATTTGTATTTCCAAAATCTTTAGCAAATATTTTAATGACTTCGATATCATTATTACTATAACTGAAACAAACTTTTTTGAGTTTTGGCAAAAATAATGGCTTATTATTATCAACAAATAGAGACAAATCACACATTCCTTTGACTTCAACCAAATTCGGACAAAATCTCAAAAGAGTTTTATATTTTTCATTATATTCATTGTCAGCATTATATGTGAAGTCAATTATTAGTCATTTTTGTCAACATTTTTGTTCAAATTGTCTCAAACTTTCTTCACTTACATTTTCAAAACTGAACTCAATTTCATTCAAATGAATGCAATATTTAGTAATCAATTGTAAAACAGATTCACTGTTAGACTCATTCAATTCAATGCAATCAATACTTATTTTATTAATGAATTTACACTTTTTTAACACACTTTCAAATGCTTTCATATTTATTAACTTTTCATACTTTATCAGAAATTTATTTAAAAAATTATCGATTAATTGAATATTTTGTTTCAAAAATCATTACATTTTGATTAAAATTTGGTTTTTAGTAAAGGTTTTACTTTATTTCAATGATATACTAATTTAAGTGATTTGTATTCTATTTATTAATATAAAAGTAAGTTAAAGTGATTATAGAATTAATGATTTGTCAGAAGCATTAAAAAATCTTTGAGTTAAATTTTAATTCTTATGAATACTTTCTGAGTGTTTCTTTAGTTTTGAAGACTTAACAAACTTAAAGTCACATTCATTGGAATTAAACCTCTTTTTCTTGCGATTATTAATATGTAGTTTGAGTTGAGTAGAAGTGACAAAACTCTTATCGCAATCATTATAATGACATTCATGTGGTTTAATACCTAATGTCTATTCATGTGTTTCTTTAAATTAGTTTTTTGTGTAAACCTTTGATCGCATTCTTTATAATTACAAACAAATGGTTTTTCTCCCGAATGACTGATCAGTTATTGCTTAAAAGCGAACCTTTTCTTACATTCAATTAAATGACATTTAAATCTTTTGATTACCGAATGAATTAGTAATTTATGACTATTTAAGTGTGACTTTGTTTGAATGCTTTTCCGCATTCACTCCAATCGCACACATATTTGCTTTCATTTCAATGAATCAATTCATGAACTTTTAGATGACTTTATGAGTAAACTATTTCTTACATCCATTGAATTGACACATAAATGGTTTTACTCACAAATGTATTAACTGATGATATTCTAAACCATTTCTCTGTGAAAACCTTTTTCCACATTTGGGTCGAAAACACTTGAATGGCTTCAGATGTTTGTGAACAGCATTTATGTGTCGATTAAGACTTGCCTTTAATTTAGATTTATATTTACATTCATTGTAATCACATTTCAATACTTTTAAGCCATTATTCGATTCATTTTTGTTTCCTTTCATTTGTTTATTATTTTGAGAATTGTTTGCATTGTTTTCATCAATAGATTCATTCAATTCTTGATTAATATAATTGTTATTAATATTTGTGTTAATTGTTTCCAATTAAATGACTGAATGTCTAACAGTTTTGAGTAATTCTTCATTAATAACAATCATGTCTTCAGTCAAGAAATGGTTTGCATTTTGTGAACCATTCATAGTATTCATGACTTCATTACCAGAACTGATTTCTTCTTTAATGTCTTCCTCAGAATCGCCAACACTTTGATTAATATCTAAATTATTATTAATTTTTTGTTCATTTTTAATATCAATCAAAGAAATGAATCGTTTGTTTTCATTCAAATTATAATTAATTTTAAACCAAATTATAATTAAATGAGAAACTTATTAACCATTAAATGGTTTGCAAAACACATGTTTTCTCCAGAATAACAATAATAGAGAATATTCGTGAATAACATTTCATAGAATTGTAATGACTTTAAGTGACACCAAACGGATATTCATTGCTCTCAACACTTAATTCTCAACTATTATAAGCTCTGGTATGGAATGAGAGCTGTCTCTCAAACTGTGTTAAGACATAAGTTTTTGAGAAAATAATAATAAGTAAACATTTTTAAGAATTATTATCTCATATATTAAGTAAGAATATATATTAATAATGAAATAATTTTTTGTCGATATACAGTATTACATAATTTAAAGCGCAACTCATGTATTCATGTCTTATAAAACTTTTTAGACCAATGTTAAAAAAGTAGTGTTTATTCAAAAATAGTGTTTTTAAAGCAATTTATAAAATTCTCATAATCATAACCGCCGAAACAGGCGGTTAACCGCATCTTAACCGCGGTTGCGGTTTTGACTTGAAGGCCTCTATTCTCAACGATAAACCACCCTTCATCGGCCTGCACAGCGTGCCTTAAATGACTGTCTGAACAAGTAAAACAAATTTTTTCATTAAATGAAGGATATTTCATTAAAGTCCTCAATGGAACAACCAGTGGCGAAGCCAGAAAGTTTTGAATGGGGTGCACAAACATAATAAAATATTTGATAATTTTAAAGCTTCTTTTAACACGTTGTATTTCTTGAGTGAATTGTAGCGTGTTTTACAGTTTGTACAAACATACAAACCTTTATTTGAATTCAAGCTCAAAAAATACAATACAATAAAGCTTTTTATGAAATTAATTAACTTTTAATTTGAGTTGGAGGGGTCTGTGCCCCCTCGGCCCCT
>JAQGAM010000918.1:0-10771 GCA_034697665.1 Nanhermannia comitalis
TATAAAAAATAAATTATGTTTTGATATTGATTTTTAACATATATCCTAATATTAGTGAATGTAAAAGCTTTTATTTTATTAATTAAACACTAGAAGCTTTCGTTGCTACGCAACTTATATAACATAAGAGTAATTGATATAAACCTTTTGAATATTATTATTGAAAATACTGTATTTAATAATCTTTGATAGTTTTTACAGTGTTTTAACATCTTTTAAAAAATATTTAAGAAAAAAATTTCAATCTAATTGTTTTAAAAAATTTTAATTTTAATTATTTTGGACGAATGTATAGACATACTGAAACTGTTTTTAATATAGATATATTGGATTGTTCAATAAGTTCGTGTAATTGGCAAACTTTAAAACTTAGAAAAATTTTGAATGAATATTTTTAATCAGCATCTTTTTTCATAAATATATGAAAAGTTTAATGCTTTTTGAATGACGCGCGTTCATTGTGTATTAATTAAATCTGATAAGGTTTGAGCATTTATTCAATTTTTAAGACTGAGATAATTATGTTATGAAAGCCTTAATTTGCGAAAGGATTAGCACCAGATTAGTGTCTCAATGAGATCATCTGTGGTTTGGTAGGTAAGTTAGTATCAATATTAATGACTTAGAGTGCGGCATAAAGAACTAAAACTCTCACCGAAGAACTGTAGATTACAACCCAAAAACTAGTCTCTAACCGCTGACCAATGATGAATAAGTGGCCACCATTTATGAGGTTGTAAGGTCGGACCAATGCTTACCAATCTCAAAGTAAGCATAAATAATGAAAGTCCAAAATGAGAAATTTTATACCATTATGTTTAATATCTTAAGCCTGAGAAAGGTTTATGGCCAATTTTTACCAAATGTGACGTAATTTCTGTATTTACCATAAAAAATAGAGGGAAGACTGTGAGTTTGGTGCAAATAGTATGATCAAATTAACTTTTTTTCGAGCTAAATTGTGTAAAATAATTTCAAAAAATTTTACTTTGAGGCTTTCATTCCACGAACTTATTGAACAACCCAATAATTCACCAATATAGTCACAATCATAAGACTATTTATTGTTGAAGCACTGGTACAAATATCTCCTAAGTTCTAGTCATTATTAACTATTTCGTCATTTTGCTTAAATTAATGAATATTTATAAAAATTGCAATTCAGTTCCAGGTCTTAAAATAATTAAATTATAATTGAATTTTTGTCCTAATTTTCTTATATTATAAAAATAAAGTTTCGATATTGATTTTCAACATATATCCTAATATTAGTGAATGTAAAAGTTTTTATTTTACTAATTAAACACTAGAAGCTCCCGTTCCTACGCAACTCATATAACTTAAGGATAATTGATATAAACCTGTTGAATATTATTATTGGAAATACTGTATTTAAAAAGCTTTGATAGCCTTTTTAGTGTTTTAACATGTTTTGAAAAAGTTTTATGAGAAAAATTTCAATCTCATTGTTGTAAAAAATTTTAAATAAATTATTTCCGATCTACGGACAAACAGACTTATATTGTTTTTAAAAAATATATATATATAATTTATTAATATTGTTTAGTTTGTCTAATTAGAGCTTTATTTTGAAAGCTAAACTCAGCTCAATTGAGAATAGCCTACAGTAAACAGAATAAAAAATGCCTCGAATGAACGGAACAAAGCAAATAGAACAGAATTCAAATCAAACGAATAACACAAGTAATTACTGAGCTTTACCTTAAAAATTTGTAACGACTAGGTGCTAGAGATTGTGGACAATCTGATGGTAATAGTCAAATATAATTTAGAACTGATATTAGATCAATAAGATTCAAAATAAGTGAATATTTATGACTATTTGGAAGAATGATTTTCAGTTTAGATTTGCAAAAGTGCTAATAATAAATCATTAGCTTAAAGTAAAATGTGTATGGGTCGAGACCTGACACACGCGAGTTAATGACAAAACTATGGATTAAAACATTCAATTCTAATACCGTTTAACTTAAGATTTATTCAAACTCTTATTAAGCATTAATTACAGGTTTTAAATATTTTGTATTCGCTGATCTCTAATGATCTCTGAGAACAATGATTTCTAATTTCAATATAAAAGCAAATAATTATTGATATAAAAAGTTAATTCTCTCTTAGCTCTCGATAAGTTCTCGTTTAGTCCGCTACACACATAAGGACTGAATATTGTGTTCAAGTTTTAATAATATAATAATAATAATAATTTTATTTATTCATAAAAAGTGTACATCACAAAGACATCTCTCAAAGCTTTTTAATACAGATATGTAAATTAGAAATTCGTATAATTTAAAAATTATTCATTCGAGATTAAATATTTTTCAACATTGTTTATATAATTTGTGTTACAATTTCTAATTTGTTTAGGCAATGCATTAAATTCTTTAGATATTTGCATAAAAAAGTGTTCATCACATTTCTTAATACGAGTTTTAGGCAATTTTATTAATAAACCATTCCTTATATCTTCAAAAACTATTGAATTGTGCCAGCTTAATGGTATTGTAATATCACAACATTCTATTCTTTTTAACATTGTAAACCCTCTAATAAGTTTTCTACTTTTTAGCCTTTTTAGGCCTAAGTATTGAAGCCGACTCTTATAATTACCATTCTTTACCAAAGAGATCACATTTACCAAACTTATGATATATAACTAGAAATTTTTTCTAAACACTTTCGATTCTTTTACAATTAGTAATGTTTGTATTATATGCTAAATTACAGGTTTCTAAAATATATAGTATGAATGTTTTATACAATCTGATAAAAGTATTTCCGTCAGCACGTGAACAAATTCTCTTAAGCATTACAAACGTTTTAAGAGCTTATATATATATTAAATCGACATGAAAGTTAAAAGATAGTTTATTTTCAAGAATAATACCGAGGTGTTTGTGTTTTTCAACCCATTCAATCTCTTTATCATTTATGAAATAAGTTTTTAATTTTACATTTTTGAAGGTGATTCTTAAGTGTTTAGTTTTAGTTTCATTTATATTTAATCCTTTGTTATCAAACCAAATAGACGCCGCATTAATATCCAATTGTAGGTTTTCTACATCAGTTTTAGAAAAAATGGTATATACAATGGTAGTGTCGTCCACAAAGAGATAAGGTTTACCAAATTTCTAAATTTCAGAATAATTTTTTACAAACATATTATAAATCAGAGATGAAAGTACGCTTCCTTGTATAACTCCTGAAAGTACTTCATATAAGAAAGATATTATATCATTAAATTTTACATATTGATATCTGTTACTAAAATAATCAATTAAAATTTTTAGAAATTCCCCAAAAACTATTTGTAGCTCACAAAGTAACTGATCATGTGGTACGCTATTAAAAGCATTTGAAGCATAAAAAAATATATCTATATAAATAATTTCTTTTATATCTAATATTTCTAGAATATATTTTATTAAGTCAATAATTTGATATTCAACACTGCGTCCTGGAATGAATCCATATTGACATGTTGGTAATATGTTATTTTCAAATATGAGAGATTGTAGATTATTAAAAATTAATTTTTCAAAAATTCTAGAAATATTAGGAGTTACTGTAATAGGTCTGTAGGATTTTATAAGATTTTTAGGTTTGAATATAGGAATAACACCTAATTTCATTGCATTAGGTATTCTAGAGAGCTTAACAATTTTTATTATAAAGTAGGTCTAGCATATTAACTATTGCAGGACATTGTTTTAAAATTTTATTATGAATTGGTGAATTTCCAGCAGGTTTGTTGATGTCAAAATTTTGTATTTCTCTCATTACATCAGTTTTTGTAATAGTAATGCTTGTAAGCGAGTTATTGCTGTCAATATTTGTACAGCTTTCAAACATTAATTTAGGTTTATATACTAAAGGAAAAATGCTTAGCAAATGCACAAGCTATTTTATTGTCACTAGTTAAAATAGAATTTTCATATTCAAAACAGTTTGCTATATCTTCGCTGTTATTAATTTTGATAAAGTTATATAATTGCTTTAAGTTTGGTGATATTGTGAGACCTCTTTTAAAATTCATTCCCACGAGAAGGGATGTAAATAATTACTTCCGAGCCTAAAGGCTTTATTTTATTTGCTTATTTATTTTTGTATATAATTCCATAAGTAATTACATTTTGTATCTTATTAATTGAATGTTAAGAGATTGGACTTTAAGTCAAATCTCGGGTGTGAGCTAGTATTGAAAGCCATCCCTTTCTTTTATGTTAAAAACTATATGTTCTTAAAACAAAAGAGAAGTCGGGGTCTGATTATGATTCTGGTTCTAAGTCTTGATCTTAGCTTTTGATACTTTTCTAATGTTTGTTATGTACGATTGTTCCAAAAGCCTAAAAATGTAGAGTCTTATATGTTTGTGATGTCCTTTTCTTTAAATAAAAGTTCAATTTTAAACTTTTAAACGTTTCGTGACACTTATTATACAAACTGTAAGAAACCTCAAGAAAGTGAATTCTAGTGGTCAGCCAAAGCGGACTTTGGGGCTGACAATATATCTATTATTTTATTTAGATTTTCAGTAAAGTGCTCTTCTAGTTTTTTACCTATAATTATATATAGCTCATAATATTTGCAAAAATTATGAAAATTACTTTCAGAATTAAAAATTTTATAGGCTTTTCTTTTTTTTCTTAGTAATTTTTTTAATTTATTATCAATGTTAAGTAATTTGTTATTAAATTTTATTTCTTTGTAATTTAATATACTTTTACTGATTTCATCGTAATTTGTAAAAATATTATCATAAATGCAATTTATATCGTCGGATACTGTCAGACTTCCCCAATCAATTGAATTTAGTTTGTTATTTAGTTTAGATAGTTTATAAATATTGGTGTCTAAAATTTTCATTTTCTTTGATTTCCCATAATGTTTACCAATGTTAAGATTGCAGAGCTTTATGATTACAGCTGACTAAAATATTTTCAATTTCATATACATTTTTAAGTAATTTTAATCATTTATATATAATAAGTCATAAATTAATATAGAGTTATAGCTGGATATCTATTATTTGTCTATTATTTGTTCAAAACCGCTATCAATCATACTGTCATTAAAAGTATAAAATTTTTGTCACATCTATTATTATAAAAATAGTTAACATTAAAGTCATCTGTGCATAAAGTTAGATCATATTTTCGATCCCTTTTAATTTCTTTTAAGTTGTAAATAAAGTTTGTTAAAAAGTTATAAAAATTAGTTTTAGCAGATCTATATGCTGTACAAATTAATATTTTTACTTTATTTATTAAAACTTCAACAAAAACTACTTCTACATCAGTGTTTAGTGTTAATTTTTTTTCAATAGATGTGTAACATTTTTTATACCTATTAATACTTTACCACCTCTAGTTGGTCTATTATTTCTAAAAATATTGTAGTTTTTAGCAATGAACTTATTTGGTATGTTACTAGACAGCCATGTATGGCTGTTTGGTATGTTTTAAACCCACAAAATATGTCAATATTGAGCTCAATTAACTTACATTTTAAAAGTCGTATTTTATTTCTTAAACTCCTAAAGTTTACTGAAAATATTTTTATATTCTTATTATTTTTACGATAGTTTTTTGCATAATTTAATTGTTTCTGAGCCACGTGTTTGGTAGTATGTTGGGATACATGTGTAGATAATTTGAATTTTGATAGTTTGGTAAATCATGTATTATTTGATGTGGTGTTTGAGGATTGAATTGAGTGTTGTATAAAAAATGATTTTCATTTTGCATTTGAGTATTGAAAATAAGTAGATTTGCGGTATGAGTTGTTTTTATAGTTATTATGCGATCTATCATTATATTGATATCTATTATTGTAGTATCGGTTGGACTTATTATAATAGCGCTCATTATTATTATTTTTATTGAAATTATTTTTCCTGTAATATCTTTCATTGTTATTGAATTGCTTGCCATTGAATCCTTTATTATAGTATTTCCTACTATTTTGTTGAGCAGTTTGAGTGGTCTGTGGGCTGTTATCAATGATTTCCTTCACTTTCGCAGCATTTCATTTCGCAGCCCTACTTTTCGCAGCATTTCCTTTCGCAGCATTTCATTTTCGCAACATTTCCTTTCGCAGTATTTTACAGTTTATTCCCATTATAGCAACTCATATAATAAACTCAATACAATTAATTTTTAAATTATAAATTATTGAAAAAGTATGTATCGGCATGTTTTTTGTTCAATATTAAAGCCTAATATAGCTAAAAAATGTTTCGCGCTAAATTTTTTAAATGTCTTTTATAAAAAATTTTAACTATTATATTTCCTTTATTTGGTCTTTATTAATAAAATACAAAAAGAATATCAATATTTATTACTAAATAGGACAATAAATATTATTTCAATGCAAAATTGTTTAATTATTTTTTTAAATATTCAATTTGAACGTATAATAAAAAATTATCATTTTAAAATGATTAATAATTGCATGTATTAATCTGTAAAGTTGAATATTAATCTGAAATTATAGTATATGATATAGCATCGAGAAAGTCCATAAGGTTGCTTGTATGATTATTATAGCTTTTTGTTAGATTTTCTATTCTTTTGTTATTATCTTGATATTTTAGCTTTGGCATTTTAGCAGAACTTCCAGAATCAAGCCTGATTATTAAACTTTCAAACTTTTTTTGTTCGTTGTTTAATATTTCAATATATTGGAAAAAACTTTTGTGTGCAGAACCACAGGACCTATTAAGTGAATTATGCCATCCTTCCAAATGATTGACGGTTCTTATGCCGTAATTCATGTAGTGATTCCACATCGAACGTGGAAATCTCGATTTGTTATCCAACCAATTTTTATAGAAATAGTTAATAAATTTATTGACAGAATTTTGCTCTCTAAGTTCTGTTGCGTATTCCAATATACTTAAATAAGCTTCATCAATGTCTGATATATTAATAATCGATTTCTTAGATATTTTTATTTTAACTATCGATATAAAAGCAATCGATAACTCATATATCGATAATTAAATAATGAAAGTATAAATCAATTATCGAAGATATATGATATAATTGTTGGGGCAAACTTTTATGTGAATCGGACACCCTCTTTAATAACTGTATACTAAAAGCAGAAATCTTGATAATCTGCTTCAACTTTTGAACTATTTTGCCTGCAATTAAGACATTGAAATCGTGCATTTTATCCGTTTTAATTTCTTTTGAAACCATTGTACATTTTTAAAACTATAGGTTAAGCTGTAGCTTTAATTAAATTACACAATTCATTGGTTCTCAGAATTGTTTATAGTTTTATTTTTTATAAATACGTCAATATACAAGGGTATCCTGTTAAAATTATAAACAAATAAGTATGACATCAAAGCAGTTTCGTTTTGACATCATTGCAAATTAACAGAATGCAAAATAATTTTAGAAGATATAAGTCGGAGGATTTAGAAAATGTTTTCCTTTGAAGCTTTATAATATGGGAAAATCCTATTCTGAACGTTCGCATCAAAAAATTGGATCAATAGCTTCTCATTCAAGAATTTGATTTCACATGAATCGAGTGAACAGAAGTGTGTGAAAGTTACAGGTCTTTTGAAATTCTCGAGACCTTTCTCTGCAATACTGAACCCATCAAATAGTTTGCTCTCAAGTATAACGTAAATCTTGTTTCTCTTGTTTCATATGAAAAACATCAGAACTTATGTCATTTATATCATTGCCTATAATTTCAATCCAATCCAAAGACGGCATATCATAAAAGGTATAGTTTGCTATACTTTTCACTCTTGAATTATCAAACACTAATTGTGTCATATTTTTATCGTAAGTACTATTGAAAGGAAGTGCAGGTATTTTATCGATTTCAGTGTAATTAAACTCCAAACCCTTTAATGATTTGAATTTAGCGAATGCTTTAAAAATATCACTCTTTACGGGCGTGTATTCGGTAAAAACGTTTTGCGTGTATTTATGCGTACTATTGAATGCATTTTCATGAATTATAGTTAATTTTGCTTTCTTTATGTTTATACAGACAAACTTTATGTCAGCGAAAGAATAATCTTCTAATTCTGTGTTCGAAGTGTTGCCCAAAACTAATGCAAAAAACGTTTTTTTATTGTCCAGTAAGTGTTGACTCAATTTAGTGAAAACTTGTTTGAAGTCTATTTTTTCATCGTTAGCACATGTGATTATATAGAAATCCAATGGTTGGTAGTAATAACAGGTACAGATACGGGATAAAGGTGTGCAATTGAACTTATTATTAATTTTGATAACACTTAGAAAATTTTGATAAAACTGCTTATCTTTTTTAATATTTTGATATCAAAAAAGTTTAAATAAAACGAAAATGATCTCAAAAGAACTTTAATTCGCTCATAATAAGCGTGTTTTTTGGGATAAACACATCAATAGACTCATATAAATCATGCTTTTTGTTATAAAACATAAATAATTTGTTATTATTAGTCTTCAAATTATAACTTATTTTGTGATTTTAATTATAAATTGAATTAAGTTTTTAAACATGTGATAGAAAAGTAAAATAGATATAAATTAATATTTAATATAATAATATAAATTTAATATTAAATAAATTATTAAATCTTAATTTATATCTATGTTTCAGTATTTTACTTTTCTATCAATATTAATGCGTTTAAATATATTCATATATTAGTATTCATTGGTTTGAATCGTTAGTCAATAAAAATTTTCATTTTCAAGACTTATCACAAAATTTTTAATCTTTTTTCATAAAAACGAATAAAGATAAGTCTTATCAAAATTATTAATAAGTTCATTTGCACACCTTTTATCCCGTATCTGTACTCTAATGTTTACACAAAAAAATTTTACAATAATTATTATATCTATACTGCATAACCTTTAATAAAATAAAGATAATTACTTTAAAGATCAAACCGGATATTAAAAAAACTACACAATCCTCCTCTACACATATACTAATATAATGACTACTCTACTAATACAATGGCGATCCGCAAAATTTCCCTATATTCCAAAGTGCTCCACAACCCAAAAAAGGCTGGGAACAGTTGACATAGAGAATACTCCCTTGTTGTTTCTATTTAGCTAAAAGATATTTAGTAATTTCGCTACTTCAACGACAACCAAAAGAGTTTTCTTTACAACAGGCCGTGGTTACTTTTTCGTTATCATAGCTTTTAAATTTAGTAAATATGCTAATTTTCTTGTATAAGAATAAAAAATCTAAATAAATTTAATCTTTATAATCATACGATTTATTGAAATATGTGACAATTTCTTGGGCACCCAATCGGTTCCAGAAATATCCGGAATCCCCAGCTCTAGTATGTATAAAGGAACTTGTTGATTAAGCAAAAAAAGTCATTATTGAAAGAGCTTATATGAATTGGTTTAAACCAGCGGTTCCCATATATTTTCGGCCCACCTTCTTAGAGATTATGTGTTAAAATTTTAATAACTCCATCGAACACAATGTTAAGCAAAATCGTTTTGCGGCCCATTATTTGGGAACCTCTGGTTTAAACAAAAAGGAATACAGTACAGTACAGTAGAGTACGTACATGCAATTTTGTAAAATATTGAAAGTGCTTACAATTTATTATAGAAAATCGTTTGATTAATGATTTGATTATAAAATTATTTCTAAGTTAAGTCACATTCAACATAACATAAAAATAATTATTTAAAAAAACTAATATTATTCAGTACAACAAATATAAGGTATAATTAAAGTTATTAAACTGACACATAATAAAAATAATTAGTGATGAAAAATAAAACATTATTGTGACTCACATTAATAAATGTCAAAAACCAACTGATGTTATGCTATATGAATGTCAATTATTCAACTATCACTGCATAATTGTATCATTTTTTGGGGCTATGAATGACATCAAGAAATAATTTATCAATAAAATAATGTTAGAGCTATTCACATAGTGTTATTGATTATGTGTTAAATAAATTTATATATGCAGTATGTATAAGTTATTCCCTTTAATTTAAACCAATTTGTTAGTCTGTCCATTCATTTATACAAAATCAATAAATAGCGATGAGCAAGACTCGAGCCTAAGCCAAGTACAAATTGAGAAAAAATGAACCTAGGCTCGAGTATGACCTTGAGTCTGATCCTGAATAGAGGTTTTATTAATGAAATTAAGAGAAATTATATTTTATTCGATTCAAATAAATTTAGTTTTATTTCAGATATTAAATTAAATAATTATTCAGAATTTAAGTATTTAAGCATATATTCCGAGCATATTAAAGAATAATGATGCACATAGGCTCAGTGAAGCTGAGCCTGAGCTTGAGCCTAGGCTCTTAACCATTGAGCCTGAGCCTAGGCTCACAGTCACTGAGCCTTGAGCCTCAGGCTCAAAAAAGCTCTCGAGCTAGCCTAACCAAGGAACCATTTCCAAGTGCCAACTTGATTTCAAAAAATAAGTTTTAAAACTCGATAATAATTAGTATAAAGAAATTTTTTAGACCCATTTTATCGGTGAATGCCTCCTTATGCCTCTATAATTTTTAGCTATTTCATTTTTTAAAATTTATTATTAACAAAATATATTAAATAACTCCTGAACGGTTTGACCAATTGCCTCACGTCATACCTTGATGGATTCAGCACATCATACCGAGTAAATTGATACCACACTTGACTATATCACCGTCGGGAGTTGGTCAGACGTGGCCAGGTTCGGGTCGGATATGGTCAAGTGTGGTATCAATTTACTCGGTAT
>JAQGAM010000919.1:0-10766 GCA_034697665.1 Nanhermannia comitalis
TAATAAAACAAAATCAATGCAATAACTCTTTTCTCTTAACATCAAAAAATTTTGTTTGGGTTCCAACGCTTGGCGAGACTCTTGTGATGACCGCGATATTGGAAAAAGGGTTGACTTTTCTTATAAAAATCTGTCTCTTCTGAGAACAAGTAGTTATATAAATAAATAAGTTTAGTTATTAGATATAATTACGCAATTCCCAGAACTTTTGTTACATATTGTTAGAGACCACTGCTCTATCACGGGATCCAAATACTGTATGCACTGTACTGTACATATTAATTAATGACCTCATAGCGAGAATTATATCTAATCAAATGAGATGTGTTTATGGGTCAGGAAATGTATTGTTTAAGCATAACTACTAAATATATTGCTATAAATTCGATATATTTGAAAGTTATGCAGAAATCAAACAGTTTTCTCCGAAAATAATATTAAACATTAAATTAATGTTTAATAAACTTTTCAGACTTAATCTGAACATTGAAACTGAAAACATGTTTAGCGTTTGATTTTATAACAAGGTCTACACCTGAATTAAATGTCATTGAGCAGTGCATTTGCAGTGATATATTCATTATATTAAGTTAGCACTCAAGCAGTCAATTATGTAAGAGTTTGAGACTTTTTCTATATATTTATTGTGGTATTTGTTTCAAATTGCAAAATATTGAACGCAAAAATGCTTTAATATTCGTTTGGAAACAAAGTATTATAAATCGTAATAAATTAATTAACCAATAAAAAGCTGGGCTCAAACTTCAGATCAAATATTCTGTTGTACTTATCATATCATTCTTTATGCACAACTCTTATAATTCTCGCCAAAATATAAATATCTTTACTTTTTCCAAGAAAGCCTTCAAAGTTAATAACTGATAATATATTTTTTCAGAGAATTTTATATCTAGTATTTTAATCTTAATTATAATGACGTTCAGAACTTAGACAGGGAGATCTTAATAATCAAATAGAGTTCAGTCAATTATATAATCTTATCAAAAACTTTTTGTACCTAAACTAATAAAACATAATCTTAATTAAAAAAATGTGAGCTAAAATCCTTTACGAGTATTTATTTATGTTTTCTGAATAAAGAGAGATTTTTATCAATAATCTGTAGAAAGGAATTGTTGTGACAAAGAAATTGATAAATAGCTTTAAATGCCTGGGTTTCAAAAACTGCTGAAGAATGTGTGAACAGTCTCAATGTCGTATATTGGTTCAAATTTATTTAATAGTCTTTACCACTGCCATAATATGCATAATCAAATAGTCTGTAAACTGATCGACTAAAATAAAATAAAGTTAAGGGAAAATTGCTGTTACAGTACTTATCAAACTATGCCATTAACTATGCAAAAAGTGAGAGCTAAGGTAAAGACTCGTTTTGCAATACAATTTTTATTAATTTAAAACTAAAAGTATATAATGCCACTTTTACTATTTATATTACACATGAGACCTCATAATATCTTGAAGAAAACATTTGCTGTAAGATTATTGGATATTAGCTGCATATCTGTAAAGTACATTAGTAGCTGCAAATCAGTACAGGCACATCTTGAGATTGAAAAACCAAAATAGATATAAACCAATTTGACTTTATTAGAAATTTAGATTTTTTTCATAATAATAATCTTTATAATAAACTTATAATTAAACTGAACTTTTGTCGTTTTACTTTGTTTTAACTCTAAGAAATTTTTTATGCATATTCAACGGATAACATTTCTCTTCTGCATCACCCTTGAAGATGACGTGACGCAGATTTGATAACACATATGATGCGACTATACATGATTCATATGAAAAGGTGTTGGGCTTGTGTACAATTAGAAAGAATTCTAATATATGGTGATTAATATTATTGAGCGGTGAGATTCTGAATGCAATTCTTTCATTGAAAACAACATTTTTGGTTGATTTGTCTAAAGAGCACTTTCTTGTATGGCGTGATTGCAAATGTTTATGTTGTGTTGTTTTTTTCGTTGGTTTGTCACTCACTTTGCCTCTAATGCGTCCAATTCTTACTTTGCTCACAGCTTTAGTGATACCTTTTCCAAACAGCGTTTGTTGACCACCACTTTTATCGTCTTCTGGTTTTATGCTTAGCTTAACATATATTGAATACTTATAACTCATATTAAAGATTTTCGATGGTATTTGAATGACTTTTAGTATTTCAATATAAAGTGCATTCCTGTTCGGCCATCGGATTCTAGTCTTAACACAGAAACAATCTCTAAAATTTTGTGGAATCGGTGATAAGTCTTCGACTACTGTCTTCTTTGATTGATCAGTGAATGGAATAGCTTTACGACCAATCGTATTAACAGTTCTGATCGGGTTTCTTAACGTAGAAATAGGTTCTGTCAACACTTTAGTTAATGACGAAACAAAAGTAGTTTTTGTGTCCGTTTCAATAATTGAGGCTTTTTTCAAGTTTTCAATCAGTTCTTCTTTATATTTGCAAATTCTGGCGCTGATAAACATTTTGACAAAACCGGATTCTTTTTTTTCTGACTTAAAGTTTGAATAATTGAGATCTTTCTTAATCATAAATTCTTTATTCAAAGTCATATTATTAGAATTGATGACATCTGTGATGGATATTCTACAGGTGCCAAAAGTTTTTATAGAGTTGGTGTTTACTGTACTCCTGTCCTGACAAATAACAGCCACATCTAAAAAATCATTTTCGAGATCATAACACATAAAATGAGACGATTCTTCAAAAAAATAGTATCCATTATCGGGTGGGTTCGACCCTTTTGTTTGAAAAGCTTGCTCTAAAAATGTTAAATTCACCGTTGGCTTCAAGTTTCTCATTTCATCCATCGTTGAAATTCGTCTGACATAATAGATATACACTGAAAGCACAGCCACAGGAAATTTACACGAACTCTCTTTGAGTGCGGCCTTTATTTTGTGGACATTTTTCTTCTCAACTGTTAAATGAAAGACTGCAATACGTAAATGCAAAAGAGCTCTTGAATTCTTTCCAATACGTAACCATTTGGCCAAACCATTGAAACCTTTCTCTAATTCCATATCAGATATTTGGAACTGAACTGACCCCAGAAGTACTTCGCTGTTTATTGCGTTTCTATCAAAAACTTCTAATTTCAAAATCTGATTGAAATCATGAATCGGTGCCGAAAAGTTTTGACCATAATATGGATTAAAAGAACCAAAATTTGTATTAGTTCTGAAGTGATAGTCTCCGACCCTGAGCTTACAGTACGAATCAATAGAACCTTCGAAAATGAGAAACTTGTTTGGATTCAATTGTGGCAACTGTTCGGCCTCTAATATCTGAACAAAACATAAGCCGTACGGAAGCGGAAATTTGAGTTCTCTTCTTATATCTGCGTTTGGAAAAAAGGGAATATAAACCTTATTCGGAGAAACGAAATAACTAGAGATGTATGAGAGGAAAAAATTCTTAAACAGCTTATTATCCGCAATATTTGCTAAATTGATGCCCTCGTAATCGATAAGAGGAGTATCTTCGAGACAAACAGATACGCCTCCGACAAAAGGTGGAAATTGTAATAATGGTCTTAAAGTTATCACTGCTTCACCTCTGAAATAAAAGTCTTTAACACCCGCTTTCGCTTTTAGAAATACATTTGTATTATAACTAAATGACAGCAAACAATTTCCGACGTAAATCACTTTTAATCTAATAGTTATTTCATCCTCTCTTTTGCCTGACATTCCGACACCAATACTAGTAATTGCTGGCGGTTTGTCTCCCAGTGTGAAGCGCTCGAAATTAATTTTATGTCCGTTACCAATGTCAAGACCTTCCTTAGAAAACCCCTTTTTATCGATTTGTTTTTGTGCAATGCTATTAAAATAGGGCCAAAATCTGCCAAAAATATCATTAGTCCACTCACACTCTGAGTCACCCGTTTTGCCTCTACTCAGGTTTTGCGGTGCACTGAAAATGTTTTAATATATAATGTTTTAACTAAACTTTTCAATTAATTAATTTGATTTTTATTGAGTATTAATAAAGACCTGACTGTATCCAAAAACTCTTTAAATTGATCTGAATTTTCAGTTATTATTTTAATCCAATTTTCAATGTTTTCTTCATCCTCTGCTCCACTCCACTGAAAATATATTATTAATGATAATAAAAATACTATAAACGCAAATATCGGATGATTATTGACACACAAGAAAATGCTGAAAAACATTCCATTCATGAATAGCCAATAGTTATGATTATTATAGTGTTGACGGAATGTTTCTCCAATCGCCAATTCCTCTTTGAGTCCAGAACCAGAACTATCATCAGTATTATCGGTGAATGTTAGATAATCCCAAACTGATATTTTGGATTTCTCGGGTTCGACCGATCGATGCGAGTCTTTTTTCGAAACATTTTCTGTCAAATATCTCTTTTCTTTCCTCTTTTTGTTAGCTTTAGGTTTTGGTTGTGATTGAGGTTTATGTGACATTTTTGAGTTAATTTTGAACGTGTTTACGATTAAATACTCTGAAATGTTTAATAAATAAAAGTAGATTTCATTTATTAATTGAAACTAACATTTTGTATGATTTAAATTTCTTTTATTGATCTCGAGCTCATATATTTAAACAGTTATAATCCAGTCCATGATTATAATAATGTTTAGGCGAAAGAGTCTGTGTAACAAAACCTTTCACTATAATATGGATGTAATCAGAGTTGTGCAATGGTTGAGGTCAACAATACTATGTTCCATAGAACGCGCTTAAAGTTGGTTTTTAGGCGAACCAGTCTATGGAATTAAATTACTTCTATAGTAATCGTGGAGTAAAGTTATTTGCGTTTAAGAATGAACATGAGTTTCAACAATCCATTACGGATTTTATAGTGCATCCAATTTTTATATTATTCTTTAAGTTTTCATTTCTTCAAATTATTCAAGTTATATAAAAATGTTTTATTTTTAATTTGAATTTTTGTGTTAAATGATCTTAAAATAGAAATTTTTGACTGATTTTTATCCAAAATGAAAGACAAATCTTTTCGTTATAAATTCGATACAATACGTAATAAAATCGATGAATTTATTAGAACTAAATATCCATTCATTTACAAGCTTTGCATTAAGTGTAAAGATTATGAATACTATAGTTTGCGTCGATTTCTATCCTTTCCAATTGGGTTTCTTATCGGTTATATATTCTATTGGGTTATTGTCAGTCGATTTGAATTTCCCAAAAAACTGGAACCTATATTGAGATATACAATAATAGCATTGATTTCATTGACTTATACTGTTTCGATTGAGATGAGAACTATTTGTTGGTTAGTTTTGCCCACATTTTCGGGCAGAACTGGTCGTAGTTTTCTCATAGCTTTTCTGATCACACTATTGGCTGAAAAACCTCTCACTAATACATTGAATAATTCAGAAGAATTTTTTAATTCAATGAGTTGTTGCTTTGGTATTGGAACCGATCATATGAGCCTAAAGTATAAATTGATATTCAAACCAATGCAAGAAATAGTTATAAATTTGATTACTGGACCGCCAAATATGACTAATATATCGAAACCAATAGATGAGACCAATGCAGAACTCTTAAGTATGTTTAAGACGAGTGGTGAGAGAGAGGACAATAAAGACAATGATAAATCCAAAAAACCGAATACTTTAGAAGAAACTCTTTTAAGTCAATGCGAAGGAAAAATTGGGGGCATTTTGGAAGCGTGTGAGAGATCAGATATTAACGATCACCTCTCGGGTATTATACCTTCGTAAGCATTCTTGAATATCTTTGATATTAGCTCTAAATCTAAATTTTTGTCTTATTCTAAAGCTTTCTAAAATGGTTGTTACCTTCAATTGGTGATCAAATCAATTCGATAAATATGTCTGAGATTTGTCAAAAAGAAAATTTTACTGAAATGACAAATATTTGTGAACCTTTTGGGGAAACAGATAAAAAGCTCGAAAATGCAACAAAAGATCTCAAACAACTGAAATCAGGACCTCTTAAAATCGAACATCAATTCAAAATACCTGAAATGCCATTGAATATGACTACTATTGAAGAATTTCAAAATCAAATTAAAGTTGTTTTGAAAGATAGCAAACAATACTTTAAATGGGTCATCAGTTTAATGAAAAAATTATTAATTGTAATATTTCTTTTGGTATTTTTTAGTTCAAAATCATATCATAACAAATATTTAAAGTATATTTATTTCGATAATTTATATATAACTACTTATTTCCGAAGAATCGATGCGAGACGAAGGCATGCGGTAAACAAATTTCTGTGTTCATTAAAAATCTGAATTTTATAAATACTAATTGAAATGATTTGAGCTTTTCTTAGAACAAAATGACTTTATTGCCACTCAAACGCATTGAAAAGTTGGAAATAATAGATCCGTTTAGCCTTAAGTTAAGTCCAGCCGAGAAAAGTCACGCAAAAACAAGTACAGCACTACTTATTATTGTTTTTCTCATCATTTGTACGATTCTTTATATCGATTGGATATTATCTGATTTTATCGATCTATTGAAAAAGCATTTATTGGTTGATATAATTCAATACGGAATTCATGAGACAAATCCAGAAGTTGATGGCAAAGGATTTGTGGCCAAATATATGCGGAGTTTGGTTTCATATTTCAGATTCATCGAAAACATATTCAAAAAGAGATCAACTAAAGAATGTTTACCGAAACCAAAATTCACAGAAAAAGAAGAAATCATTAATATTTGGAAATACTTTGTTTTGATAGTAATTCTCAATTACACAGAAATGTATTTCTTGAGATTTCGAAGAATAATTTGTGGATATTTCTATCCTTCGCGAGACAAAAAGCGGACTCTTTTCCTCTATAACGATAGGCTTAAAAAACGAAAGGGTTATTTGCGATTCTTGACACACAATGTAAGAAAAATTGTCAGAGAAAAGAAAATGAATACTAATATCGGAATCAGAGAAAGTTATGCTTTGGGAGTATTAGATATGTTAGATCTCGGTTTTGTGCTCAATGGTGTTAAATATATTTTGTCTTTTTTTGTTAAAAAGAAGTGCATTGTTTGCGAAGATAAAGAAGACAAAAATTTTCATAAATGTGATGACAGTGAATGTAATTTACTCTATTGTGACCAATGTTGGAATGAGTGCCGCCAGAGATGTCTCGCTTGTAAACCTACACATATTAGCGATGATTCAGACTTTAGCGAAAATGATCTTTAATTAGTTCTTCAATTTGTACACTTTTTTTTGTAATTTCTCTAACATAAAGATTTAAAATAAGCTTTAGATTCTATATATTTTTAAATTATTTATTTTAATGTCGTACAGTATCTGAACAATGATAATATGCTGGAGAATGGGATTTATCAGGGGTTTGAGTGCACCACTTATTTAAAGTGCTTAAAGATTATAATAAATATAACTTTTATGTAATACTATTAACAAACACTTTATTATTATTATTATAAGCTGAGAAAGAGCTATGCGAAGGTATATGGTTTAAAATAGGTTTAGTCAGTGTTAGTTCTTTAATGAAATTAGTTGTCAATTCAGCGTTAGGTTAAGTACATAAGGGTTTACTAGTTTTAGGAGTTATTAATAGTTCTAAGTAATAATTTAAACTGTTTTGCTTGAATATCAAATCAAATTCAATTCATCAAAACCTTTATGAAATTTTTTTACAAATATTATTATTGAAACTTTACACATATAAAAGCCGAGTCTATAATAGTTTTTAATTATTTCTCCGAATAACGTAAAGTTCTGTAACGATATTAAAAATGAATCAAAACTTATACATATTATACAGTATATAATGCTAATTATAAGTCCAACCTCAATGACTTTTGCACCCATTTTTAGCCACACTTCAGCATCACTTTTCAAACATTATTATCAATAGTATTATTAATAGATTTTACCGGTTTTACATTTTGATTAAGATAACTCTAGATATTTTTTAATTATTATTAGTTTATGTAAAAAAATATCTTATATATAAAGAAATCATTTTATTGTTTTGAAAAGTTGGTGAAAATTATTAAAAAGTAGAATTTTTTCAATCATAGACTAAAAAATATTATTCTGTTCTTTATTCTACTCAATCATTAATGAGATTTTATATTTATAAATATGATTGTGGTAGTGGTAGTGGTAATCATAGCGACACAATAATTCTGACTTTTATCTGAAGTAATTATATAATTTCATTGAATGTCACTTATGTTACTTTTATTAAGTCCAAAAAATTTAATCATTGAGTTGCTAAGCATTAAAAGATTGAGAGAGAGAGAGAGAGAGAGAGAAAACTTACTGTTAGTATTCTTATAAACCATTATATAAGAAAATTTATTGTATAATTCGAATTTCAAATTTGTTTAAATAATTAAAGAATTTTTAAATTTAAAAATTTAAGGAAAATTAGGATTTATTTAAGTTTAAAAAATCAGTAAATTTTAATATCCGACAACCAAGACTTCATAGTCAGAAATGGCCTTTTCTGCACCAGCAAAAGGCACATAAAGAACTTTATGTGACTGGTGAATTTTGCCGATAACCCACGAGCCCTCATAATAAGCTCTGCCAATAAATAATGGTTCTCCAGAAGAAGCGCGCCCACCATGTACTGCACCGGCAGGTATATTACCATCGGAGGAATTAACCCATTGAAGGCTTCCATATGTTGGTGAGACCAGATATTCATATGTTCTGTGGGCCTTTTCTTCTCCATTATAAGGTATATAACAGACCCCATGAGAGGGAACTATCTTTCCTGGAACTAAATCTCCACTTTCGTGAGCGCGACCAACATATATGGTCTCTCCGTTTACATCATTACCACCCGCAACAGCATTGGATGGGACCTGACCGTCATGAGATGTATGCCATTCAGCCATAACTGTTCTTCTCTTGTTTTTAAATAAATTAAATGTCAAAACCTTTAGACTATAACTATAATTATTACTTTAGTTATAAACTTAGCGTTTATGGCTTTTGATACACTTGTGAATGGGAGGTGTGTTACATACTTGCTTCAGGTTTTATAATATCCACTTCATTATCGTGGTCATAGAGATTGTTAATCTAATCAATTATTTATTTCTTTTTTGATGGCTTCAAAGCTTTGATAACAAAATAGTGATCAGAAAGAACAGAAGTTAAAAATTGCTTTTTTTACTTTCACTTATTATGAATCAATTTATTTAATTTATAAAAAATAAGTTTATATCCTATTAAATTATAATTTTTAATTCTAGTGTTTTAATGTAGTTATTTAGGTGAATTCAAATTTTATTCAAAATTTTAATCAGATTAAAATTAATCTGAAATTTGAATAAAAGTTTTCAGATTTAATTAAGTGTAACTTTGAGTGCATTTATTTAAAATCTATTTGATTCTGTCTCTTAACTCTTTGCTTATAACTTATTATATTTAATTATAGGATTTGATAATATCTGCACAATTTCACAACACTATTCACAGTAAACACAATTGAATTGATGGGTATTACATCTTTATAACATTAACTCACTTTTTGGAATTAATTTAGATTAATATATATATGTCTACTGATTGGGTTACAATAGAAATGTTTTTTATCTAAAACAAAGTCTCTTTGACTACTTCTATATATAACTCAAATTTTCATTAAAGCATAATTTCATTTTATTACTCGCCTTTAAATAGCTGAAAATCAAAATTTCACCCAATTTTCAAAATATTTTGAAGTGAACATAATATGGTCACTTCGATACCATTTCTAACTTATATTTCACGATATTTCATACTAAACACTCATTCACTCCCATTCACATTCATACTTGCGGTAAATCAATGCTATACAAATTCCACACTGGACTGTACTGTCTAACTCACTCATTTTTCAGTTAACATATTTTTACTTTTTTGATATCTTGATAAGATATTTTCAATTTTTATCTTATGAAATGAATTATTAGTACTGATATGTTCAGTAGTATATTCTTAAAAGATTCAACGTTTAGCCAACTCTACACCTATCAAATTATACGCAGTATAGTATATGCTGTATAAGAACTTTGATTTATAACTTTATAATGAATGCTATCAGTTAACTACAGTCATATAGTATTTTGATGAACGCTCAGAACTAAGCTTATAATACATTGTTTTATTCACAATGGTCTACTTGTGTGGTATGAAAGAGTTTAATTTTTATTACGTAAAAGACAGACTGCATAAAGTCTGCATAAATGAACATTTGTACCGGTTTTTATGATAAAGTATTGCACCGTTTTCAGTCTGATGTCTGAAACTGATTGAGCTTTATTTTAATTATTTATATCGCTATGAAAACCATTGATAGCTTTGAACCGAGAGATAATTTTCTTACTTTTAATTATTGTGGAAAAGCTTTGGCATTTAGTTTAATCTTTAGGCATAATTAGTCTTAATTGAGTTTTGAAGTATTAATAATCAATTTTTGTTGCATAACCCAATTGAAAGCTACATAAACTCCTGTAATGAAATATTTTGCTTATTATTAAGCCATTGTATGTATTTATTATTGGCTTTATATGTCATATAATATGCACTAAAATTACAAAATATGCATTTAAAAGTCATTTATAGTGAAAATAAAAACTCTTTGGTTTTGAATTACAATTTTTTTAAAAAGGCGTTTTCCCGCCAAAATAACTTTCGCGTCTAATTTTTAAAAAATTTCTCCTTTTTGTAGAATTAATCAAATCTGAAATTATATTCAAAATCAAAGGGGGGGG
>JAQGAM010000920.1:0-10764 GCA_034697665.1 Nanhermannia comitalis
CGATCGTCCTGTTTATATTTCGTGGAATTGTCCCATTCGTGGAATTTTCCCTTTCGTAGAATTGTCCCATTCGGGGAATTGTCTATTCGGTGAATCGGTTTCGGGGAACTGTCCGTTCGGGGAAATGTCTTTAGGGGAATTATCCACCACCCACTTTTACCAAATTTATTTGAGCCTAAACTGTACAAAATGTAAAAACGTATACTATGTCAGCTAAATTTTAGTTAAGATTATTTGTTTTATATTTTGAAATGAAAATAGGTTTTTGATATTATGTTTTATTACTCTTTATATAAATTCTGTGTTTCATATAATATATTTTTTATTAATTTATATAAACTTATTTACAAATACGAGAAATAAGACTTGCAATAGAACTTATTAATAATTTTGATAGACTTATAATTTGATTAAACAGTTCTCTTTTTGATATCTTGATTTTAGTGCTAATAATATTACGAAAAATTTATTTCATATTAACATAATTTTAAAAACTTTGATATTGCTGTAATTTCTGCTTCTCGTTGGCCGTCTATCCTAAGGAATTCGTTAGCCTTAAGTTTGAGATGCATTTCCAGGCATACGATTATCGGCAGACTGAAGTACAGTCTCCCCCGCAGACTGAGATGCCATCGCTTTGAAGTCGTATTTACTTGCGTCCTATGACTTAAATGTATTTACTTCTGACCCCTCCAAATGTGTTTGTTACAAATCTCTTAACTGTCGTCTCATGTCGAATTTTATTACGATCGTCTCTATTTAGATTAGTCTAATTCTTAGGCTTATAATTATTATCTCATTTTATACCCCTATGTCTAGCATTTTCGGGTGTTATTCTGGTCTCGACTTAAACTGTTTGCCCTTCGTCTAAAGTCTGTACCAAACCATTGTGTTGACTTCTGTTTGACCTCATTAATTTCTTAAATAATTTGTGTTCGGTGCCTTAGTTAATTATTATTATCGGCAGCCTCGGGTCCGATAAAATTCTATATCAGTGTTTTATTGACTTTTTTTTTATAATTATAAAATTATAAAATAGGTACTTCAATATATTTAATACAAAAATAAAATTTATAAATCTTTTCATTGTTGAAAAATTAATATAAAATATATTCAACTGTACACTTGTTTACGTCATAGATAAAAAACAAGTTGTTCACCACTACATTAATTTAATCAATTAAAAACAAATTCAAGGATTTTTAATAGGATATTGTTATTTATATTTTTATTTTTTTGAATTTTACATTAAAAAAATTATTAAAACTATTAATTAAAATGAACTCTTAATTATATTAATGAAAACACATCCACAATGATGTCTCTTTTAATAATTTAACACAAACTCATTTATCCATTGCAATAACTATGAACATAACAGATCTTTGGAGAACACATACTCATAATCGCTACTGTTCCGAATAATTTTAAAAGCTAAGGCTAAACCATTAGTATTAGCCTTAACCATCTTAATATTTTCTAGCTAATATTAGTCGTGATTAAGGGCTAAACAATCAGGGTTTTATATATTTTTATTTGATGTATTAAAATTTCTATATTCGAAAACTTAATTTAATTAATATACTGTACATGCTAGGTTTAATGACATACAACATGCTATAATATTTTTTTACTATACTTGTATATTTTTCTTTACTTTAGACTAAGAATTTAATAGCATAGTTATTTTAATATTATTTACTCAGATAAACGGCTTTCGGTAAACAACGTTCGGGAAATGGTGTTTAACCAAAAGAAATTCGGGGAAACGGCATATAATCAATATCATATCTCAACACATATCCTTAGTCAGCCACCAAAATTGGGACTAAAAAGCTAATAAAAAGGCTAAAAACCTAAAAATTCGGAACACTAATACTCACTAAGTGTAAATATCTAACATGTTCTTACCCTAAACACTAACCTTTCAGTAAGCAATTAAAGGAACTGATTTTCAATATTCAAATTGCTTAACAACTCAGTTTTTAAATTGAACATAACTTACCTCATTATGTGCTTATATTAATTGTTATAATTTTTGCAAATATTAAAAACATTAATGTATTAAACAATGTCTACATTTTTATGAAATGTGCTTTAAAACGAAGGGCTCTTTATTTTAGTGAAATATAAATATTAATTAGTTATTATTCGCATAATTATAATAATGATTTGGCTGTATTTGTTATAAATTATAGAAGATATAAATAAATTGAGAAGATATAGAAATATGATTAATGATATATTTAACTAATTATTTGGTTAGTCCGGCGACCGGTGGAAAATAGATATTTAATCTCTACTTTAATAAATGTAATTAATTTTGATTGTTTTATAAAAGGTTTATAAACCACTATAAATGGTTAACCGTTTGTTTTAAGAAAAGTTTGTAGATTCTTATTAGGAGGAGTTGAGGGCACTTATTATTAAATTTTATTGATATAATTAACACTAACACATGTTTTAATTACTAATACAAAACAGTTTATTTAATACATTAAACAATGACATAAACTTTGTTTAAAATAATGGTTATTAATGGAGAGATCATATTAACAATTATTACAAACTCATAAACAGTCGTTAAGACACTCTCAAGAGTTGTAGAGATACTTATTAATGATTCATTAATAATGAATAATACTTATCCTCTCTAATAGTTCGTAAAAATATATTAGGTTTTAGAGTCAATGTTGATATTCGTTCAATTTCTAGTAATGATATGACTGTTGGTCAGTTGGACAGTTAGTCGTTGATTAACATTGAATTGTAGGTCAAAATAAGTAGTAGTGGGACACTTTACCCAGACCAATCAGAGAGCAGGAAGGCGGGGCTTAGCGTTGTGAGAGTGTATGTGCTGAACCTAACCTGACCTTGAAGGCACTATAGTGTGAGGGTTCAAAACCGGTTTTAGACAACAATCGATGCTTGTCTTAACCTGACCTAAGTCTAACGCTGAAGAATATCGATAGTATCGATTATCAATAATCGATGCATGTCTTAACCTAACCTAAGTCTACCGCTGAAGAATATCGATAGTATCGATTATCAATAATAGATGCTTGTCTTAACCTAACCTAAGTATAGTGCAGAAGAATATCGATAGTATCGATTATCAATAATAGATGCTTGTCTTAACCTAACCTAAGTCTACCGCTGAGGAATATTGATAGTATCGATTATCAATAATCGATGTATGTCTTAACCTAACCTAAGTCTACCACTGAAGAATATCGATTGTATCGATTATCAATAATTGATGTATGCCTTAACCTAACCTAAGTATTATCAATTACTCTATACTGCATACCCCTCAAAGGTGATGATAAGTGAACTCGTCGCTTGATTCCCATTGGCTGAAACCTGTTTTACAGGTACGTGGAGAGGGTATATAAAGAGCTGCACAGCAAGCATTCAGTCATTCTGCTCAGTGCTTTCACTAGCAGAACTACGTCCAGTTTGATATTTGACTTAAAATTTTATTACTGTGAGCCGCCATTTTGTTTTGAAAACCTGTTTTACATCACTTGAGTTATTAGTATAAAACTTGTGCTTTACATAAAATATGTCGAAGCGTGCTGCATGCCCTTTATCATCATCAGTGTCATCCCCAAAGCGAACAAAGGGTGACAACACATCCAATGATAAGCGTAAGTATTCTACACAAACTAATTAATTAATTATCAAATCTTAATTATCAATTATTAATTTATTTAATTTTAATTGATTCAGTTATGCTTAAAATGATGAGGTTATTAAGCGATAGACCTTTAAATATGACAACTGATGAATGGCTCAAAATCTTACAAAACAAACCTCAAAATATGTCACTCAATGAATGGGCTGATTATAACCGCAATGACGGAGAGATTGAGCCATCTATTTTGGAAAATAATTACGAGACATATTCTCAAAACGATACCACTGATGAGTTTAATGGTAAGTAATAAGAACATATTTTTGTGAATTAATTAAATTTTTAGAATTATTTTCAGAATCTTTTTACGTAAATAATGGGCTAATAATGGAAAACAATAATTATCATAATTCAATGCCAGAACCACAAGTTGATACACGTGTGGATTCTTTTTATGAATTGCATATCAATGAACCCAATGAATGTATTGATAACCCCCAACAAATTGGATACGGAAATGAGCCTGAGCCAGATGTAAATCAAGTTATTGAAGATTTCTCTCAAGACCCAATCGAGCAATTAAGTGGTAATACATTGTAAAATTAATTAAAAATTAATTATATTTATTAAAATTATTTGGACTTTTTTTAGATGGAAACCCAGCATTATTTACGATTGAAATCGTTAATAGGCAGCCCGAAAGGATCGCGAATAAGTTTAATAGAACTGAACATAATTTTTGTGTTGGGGTTAAACACAATATGGCAGCGTTTATTCCTAACCTTCAATTCATTAATGATGAGGTCAATAAATTTTATGCAGAATTAGTTAAACCAATTATTGATAAGTATCAAAATGGTTACCGTTATTCTGTGTTTATTAAAAATAAAGAAAATCTCATCAAAAATATATTTATTGGTATTATAGTTTTAATATTTAACTTGAATATTTTTGTTTAATTAAATTCTCTTTTACAGGACCGAAAAGTACTAAAGAATTTGACCCAAAAGAGCTTTTGAACTACATTATGAGTGTGACTCAATCCAACGATAAATTTCTATTAAATGGATTATTTGATATACAAGTTAATATTACTAAAATCATTGAAGGCTCAGGAAATCCTAAAAATCCTAAGCCCCCAAAAACAAATAAACAGAAAAAAGCAGCTAAAAATTCAATCGTTAGGATTAAAAACCATGGTAACTATTATCTTATACTATACTAATTATATATATTTAAATCTCTTATTTTATTTTAGACAACAGCTGCGGATACAGAGCTATATATGTCGGTATTCGTTATTATGAACTTGACATTAAAAACAAGGGCACACGACATAACGATGTACGCACTGAATGGAGGAAAGCAACAACTGAAGAGTACGATACAGATTATCAGGCTGAAGGAGCACGTCAACTTTGTGAAGCAGCAGATTTAGACATAAATCAACCATTAAGCGTCACAATGCTGCCAATTATACAAAATTATTTGACGTCATTTGGATATCAGCTCATATTAGTAGACAGTATTGACAGCTCAAACCGTATATACGTCGGACCACATCTTGAGAAACCAATATTTTTGGAATTTATCGATTCAAAAGACCCCTTTGATAATACACCAATAGGCCATTTTAATTTCATTAAAGAGATGAATGCATATTTAGACACCTCTTATTATTGCAAATACTGTAACAAAGGCTTTAGCATATTGGGGCATCGCTGCAAAGAATGCTGCAAAATGTGCCAAAGTCTGCCCCCATGCGAAAAACTTGAAATCGTCGATTGCGATATATGTAACAGAAGTTTCTATAATATGCTCTGTTATAATAATCATCGCGAAAAGGAGT
Source organism: Nanhermannia comitalis (assembly GCA_034697665.1). Taxonomy (NCBI): domain Eukaryota; kingdom Metazoa; phylum Arthropoda; class Arachnida; order Sarcoptiformes; family Nanhermanniidae; genus Nanhermannia; species Nanhermannia comitalis. The sequence continues at coordinate 5,487 of JAQGAM010000920.1, forward strand.
TGTGCAAAAAATTCAAAAAATGCGAAAAATGTTGGAAAGACTATAATTTCAACCCTAAAAAACCTCATAAGTGTGAAGAACACACCTGCAAGTGGTGCAAGAAAATATACACAGATTCGCATCACTATTGTATGATGAAAACTCTTGACCGCAAAAAGCTAATTAATGAGGACTCGAAAAACAAAATAATTGTAACTTATGACATTGAAGCCACACAAGTAGACGCTGGAAATGGGTCATATGAACATATGGCCAATCTTTTAATAGCAGGTATTTCTTAATAAATTCCCGCATTATTTTATTGAATTAACTTATTTTTTATAATTTCAGAAATTGTTTGCGATGAGTGTTGGGATCCGATAAATAACTGTAAAAGCCTTACATCTTGTCCTACATGTGGAGAAGGTTACAAACAATGGTTTGGTTATGATTGCGTGAAAAAATTTGGAGACTTTATTTATAAAGAGCTCGCTCACACAGTTGCAGCACTCTCTGAAATGAGGACAGATCTTAACTCACGTATATATGTCTTTGCCCATAACTCAAGAGGATATGACGGTCACTTTATTTTGAAAGATTTGTTCGATAGGGGTTATGAAGACAATAAAATTGTTATGAGTGGACGCAAATTGCTAAAAATCGATGTGGGAAACGTACGCTTCATTGACTCTCTAAGTTTTTTTCAACAACCTTTAGCTGATTTACCAAAATCTTTCGGCTTTGAAAACCACCTTGTTAAGGGATTTTTCCCCCATCTATTCAATAAAGAAGAAAATTACGATTATGAGGGGGTGATTCCTGATGAAAAACACTTTGGCCCTAAATATATGAAACCAAACAAAGCAAAAGAGTTTGACGATTGGTACAAAGGGGAGAAGTTAAAGCATGAACAAGATCCCACCTATAAATATATTTTCAAGAATGAATTAATTAAATACTGTCAAAATGACGTAAAAATCCTTACAATGTCAATAATGAAGTTTAGAGAGCTGTTTATGGAGGTGACAGAACTCGATCCGACTACAAGATCATTCACTCTCGCATCTGTTGGATTAGAATATTTCCAGTCAAAAGTATTACAGGAAAACACAATTGGCATAACTCCAACTGACAGCTATGTTAAGCGCAGAAACAACAGCAAAAAAGCTAATATATGGCTAGACTGGCAGCAAAAATGTCTTAATAAGACAATCACTCGTGAGCACCAATATGGCCCTTTTTGGTCAGACGGATACATTAAAGAGGACAGACATCTCTTTGAATTCTTTGGATGTTATTTTCACGGTTGTCCCAAATGTCATCCGGACAATCGTAATGAAAAGTTGAAAAAGTTCAATAATCAAACATATGAAGAATTGTGGCGTAAAACTGTTGAAAAGGTATTTAAAATTACTAGAAATATTTATATTATTAACAAATTATCTATTTCAGAAACTTGCATGCACTGACATGAATTATGAGATGACATATATATGGGAGTGCGATTTTGATAAACAGCTCACAGAAAATGAAGAAATGAAAAACTATTTTAATGAAAGAATAAAGCATTACAGTCAAATATCAAAATACGGAAACATAAATATCAGAGAGAGCTTTTTTGGGGGCCGAACGAATAATCTCAAGTTTAATTATGAGTGTAAAGAAGACGAGTCTTTAAAATATTATGATTTTACAAGTCTATATCCATATGTATTGGTTAATAATAAATACCCTGTCGGTCACCCAACTCTTATTACCGAAAACTTTGGCCCAATAGAAAAATACGGGGAACGTATAAAAGAATATTTTGGCTTCGTTAAGTGTAAAGTCCTCCCTCCAAAAGACCTCTATATCCCTGTGTTGCCTATGAGAATAAGTTCAAAACTTTTGTTTCCTCTTTGTGCGACATGTGCGACGGAGAAAAATGAAGAGTCCTGTAATCACTCAAACAAAGAAAGGGTACTTTGTGGTACGTGGACAACAGCTGAGCTGCAAAAAGCTGTAAAACTCGGATATAAAATTCAAACTATACTACAAGTCCTGCATTATGACGAAAACAAAAGTGATATATTTCAAGAATATATCAAAACATGGCTAAAAATTAAGACACAAGCTTCTGATTGGCCAAAGGAATGCACAACACCTGAACTAAAGGCAAAATTCATTGATCAGTTTTATGAAAAACAAGGTATTAAATTATTTTTCAGTATTATTCAAAATTTAATTAAAAATATTTTACAGGCATATTATTGGACGAAACAAAAATTGAAACCAATTCAGGACTCAGATTTATTGCTAAGCTAATGCTTAATAGTTTATGGGGGAAACTCGCTCAACGTCCAAATCAATCAACGACAACTATTTGTAATGAATACAACGATTATTTAAAGTTAATAACAGACGCAAAAATTCAAATCACGGGCGAAATATTAGTTAATCAAAATACACTTCTTGTTAATCACAAGTTTATTGAAGACAGCTATAGTAACCCCGGAAAAACAAGTGTAGCAATTGCGTCATTTGTCACGACTTATGCCCGTTTAGAACTTTTAAAAGTAATGCGTAAAATTGAAAAGAGCTGTCCGGGGCGTGTCTTATATTACGACACGGATTCTATTATTTTCATACACAGAGAAAACAGCGATTGGTATTTACCTAAATTAGACAACTATTTGGGAGATATGACAGATGAGATATGGGGAACTTTTAAAACAGAGGGCGCTTACATGGACAAATTCGCCTCATGTGGCCCCAAAAACTACGGGTTTACAGTGAAATTCCCTGACGGAAGTGAAAAATCCAAAATCAAAGCTAAAGGCATTTGCATTACAAGTGAAAATGAAGAACAACTCAATTTTGCAGTCATGAATCAATACGCCTCTGAATACTATAAAGGAAATCAATTAAAGAAAACAATCAATCAATTACAATTTAGGACAGATAAGCATCACTTTGTATATACAAATGAATTTGAGAAAATATACAGAGCGGTGTCGGATAAAAGAAAATTTTACAAATGTGATGACTCTGAATACCCATATCATACACTGCCATTTGGTTATGTTAATTAAATAAAAATACTTTATTTTATAACAATTTCAGTATTATTAAATATTATGAATTACTTACTTGTATTAATTTTATTGCTTAAACTTATTTGTAAATAAAATATTTTGATTTTAATAAATGTTTACATTTATTTCATAAATAGTTAAAAGTCTATAAAAAGAGTTTATTACATTTAATATTTAACAATGCCTTCAATTGATGGTAAACATTTAAAATTTAAACACCCGTTCACTTGTATGACTGCGGGTCCAACTAGTAGTGGTAAGACTGTTCTCATAAGAAGAATACTTAAGTATCATAAAAATGTTATATATTTTAAAAATGAAATTATTGATAAGCTTAAAGTCATTTGGGCTTATGGTCAATGGCAGGATTTGTATAATGAAAAAATACAAAATGTAGATATTACTTATATTGAGGGGCTCCCCTCTGAGGATGAAATTCTAAGTGATAAACCGCATGTTATAATAATAGACGATTTAATGACAGAGTTGGGAAATGATAAAAAATTGACAAATATTTTTACAAAGGGGAGTCATCATAATAATATTAGTGTCATATTTATAGCTCAGAATATTTTCCACCAGGGGTCGCAAATGAGGACAATAAGTTTGAATTGTCATTATATGTTGTTAATGAAAAACCCTAGAGATAGGGCTCAAATAATAGCTTTAGCCTCACAAATATATCCCAATGAAACAAAATTCTTTATAGAAGCATTTAATAATGCAACTAAAAGTCAATATGGCTATATAAAGGTTGACATGAAGCAGGATACACCAGATAAACTTAGAGTTCAAACACGTATTACACCGGAGGAACTTCCACCTGATTGTAAATTTAGTATTTGTCCAATAGTTTATATTCCTAAATGATGTCTGCAAATTTGAAATATTGCCTTAAAGATTTAGAATATGTTTCTAAAATAAAGTGTGAAAAAACACGAAAAAATTTATTAATGTACTTATCAAAAAGCCCTAAATATTATTTGGCTTTAAAAGAAATAGCCATAAATATTATAAAAGGGAATGTCGATATTGATAATAAAACCAAGAAAAAACTTAGTAAACATAAGAAAAATATTTATTCCTTGATACTAAAAAATAAACCTTATTCACGTGATCGCAAAAAGTTAGTTATACAAAGTGGAGGTTGGCTGTGGATCATCCCATTGATTACAAGTATTATTGAGTTGGTTCTAAAATGAGTCACTGCAGAAAATTAAAATATTTCCCCTCAGAAGAACAAGAAAAACAAACTGAAGTGATTAATGAAAATTTTAAAAATATTGAAATTATTGATAAGCCTTCTCTACCTATTGTTAAAAATGATTTAAATACTATAAAAGCTGATCAGTCTAATGATAAAATAGACTTTAACCTTATAAAAATAGTTGAAGATATTGTTGAAAGAATTCTCGAAAGAAAATTATTGAATAAACAAATTAATAAAAAGAGAAAATTATCTTCAACTTTTGAAAGCAAAGTTACACCAAATAAATTTAAAAAAGTGAAAACAAATAAAGTTAAAAAAGTGAAACCAAATCAACCCAATTGGATTTTTGTGAAAAGATGAGTATAGCAGAGTTATTGTCTTCAATATATTATGACACCAAAAATAGTGCCTCATTCGGTGGTGTTGAAAAATTATATAATGAGGTGCTTAAAACAAACCCTATTATAACAAGGAAGCAGGTTAAAGACTGGTTGTCAGGAGAATTAGTGTACACATTACATAAACCTGTTCTCAAAAAGTTTAAGAGAAATAGAATAGTTGTAGAGAGAATTGATCAACAGTGGGAGGCAGACTTAGTTGATATGCAAGAGTTTTCAGACCAAAATGATAACTATAAGTTTATATTAACAATAATTGATTGTTTTTCTAAATATGCCTTTGCACAAACTTTAATTAACAAAACAGGTAATCAAATTATCAAAGCTTTGAAAATTATCTTTAAAGAAAAAAAGTGTACGTTTCTACGAACTGATAGAGGTACAGAGTTTTGTAATCAAAATGTGAGAGCTTTTCTTAAAAGAGAAGAAGTTCATCATTTTACAACACATGATAAAGATATCAAATGTGCTATAGTTGAAAGATTTAATCGTACACTTAAAACAAAAATGTTTAAATATTTTACATCTGTTGGAAATAGGAGATATATTGATGAATTGCAAAATTTTATCACATCTTATAATAGTTCTTATCACAGAAGTATTAAAATGAGACCAAT
>JAQGAM010000921.1:0-10762 GCA_034697665.1 Nanhermannia comitalis
AAACTGAGTAATTTCGAGACTCGAGAGTGCAACTCTCGAAAATACCCACCTCTAGTTTCTAGGCTCCTACAGAAACCTCTAGAACCTGAACCAGCCCATCATTATTTATAGCTCAAGTGTTTCATTTTTGTTTTAGTACTTATTACAACACTAAAAATAGTCATATATGGATAGTTATATGTAAGTTATTAAAATTAGAAACAAATAAAGCAAAAGAATTATTTTTCAATAATGTAAATAATGTAAATCTCGAATAAAAAGAAGCCGTTATAAAAAAGCATTCAATATCTATGACAGATCAGTAATTCGTAACAAAGCAACACAAAGTTATAATACTATATAAACAAATCAAACTACACTATTACGTAATAAAACGAAATTAGAGTGGATGTCGAGTGGATATGGAATTTAATTTCTAAACGTTTTTGTTCTCTAATTTAGACAATGGCAGTGAAATTCAAGTTTAATTATTTTAAGGTTACTTTAATTTAATTGATTATAAGAGTGAATCATCAGATTTAAAAAGTTTACGATTATTCTGGAATTCAGGTCTCATTTACATTGTATTCAAATGTAATACAATACGGTTTTATAATAGCCTTAGCCATAAAATCTTGTTTTCTTTCTCGAAGCGGTGTTTAAAACATTGCATCGTCTTAAAGAAAGCGAAACATATTAAAGAACTTATAAAAATAAAAGCGATTGCATAATACTTTTGCTTAATGACATCATGAAAGTTATATTTTCCAAAATTAATTATATTTCACAATAACAGTTTGGAGCGTAAATTCCAATTGTTTAATAAAATCTAAAATGATGTCACACATAACTCCTCTAATTTAACCCCATTTTCGAAGCATTCATATTATTAAAATCGCTAATTGTTTTAATTGGTATATTCTGTATGAGATGGAAATTGACTTACAAAAAGCGTGAAAAAACAAAATGATTTCCCAAACTAAATTTTAAAACTAATTAATTACAAAATAATAATTAAAGCCAAATATTTGAGTAGATATAAAAAATTTCAAATAATTAGATATGTGTCAAAATGAACTTTTAAAACTATTAAATAATTCCATTGCTGTTTTTCAAAAAAAACTATTCATTAATTTAGTTGAAAAACGAATGAAAAATATCAGAAATGATCCATTGCTTAGAAAAGAGCGCAAAACTTTTCTAAAAACAAAAGTGGAAAACAAATGATACTCAAATTGATAAAGGGTGGAACACAATAATGGTACAGAAAGTAGTTGATTATAACTTCGAATCTGGGGATGAAAGCAAAAAAAAATCTACAAATTAAATAAGGTTGGAGTGTAAACAACAAAGTGCAAGGTCAGAGGTCATTTTCCAAATTTAGGAGATTTTTTGCTTTCATCCCTAGATGGCAATTGAGTGCTCCTATAGAAGCCCATATTAACATTTTCATCAATATTTATTCAAAAAAATTCGAATGACATGAAAAAAAACTTCTATTATCTCTGAGAAATGGTGAAAATAATTTTTAATTATTGATGTTCGAAGAATTATAATCAAATACTTGCTGTACAATGATTGTGTTCTAGCTGTATCTAAAAAAAATTAAGTCATAATGTCTTGTTTTGATTGATTACTTGCTTCTTATGTTCATTATGCAAAAGATTGATATTAAAAATTTGGAACAAATGTGTAAACTAGTGTTGAAGTAAATTAAAGTATTGAAAACTTACTGCGTTTAAGAAATCCAATTTCAATAATATCTGAAAATAACACTGAGATTTGTACATTGAAAGCAGTGGCGGTGAAACACCAATTATTGAATATTCTCGTGAATAATGAGCGACCATTCGTGATATTATAACCATTAATGATGTTAATGACACCGAAACACAGAGTCGTGTCTAAAAAATAATATAAATAGAGGAAATTTATCGAAAGAGAATGTCGTAATAAATTAGTTGTAATGTTATGTAAAAGCAATCCTACAATAAAATAATAATCTTTTTGTCTTAAGATTTCTAAATTAAAAATAAATCTGAAACCAAGAAAATTATCCCTAAAGTAAAACTACATTTTAAAAGTTTTATAATTGAATTTTTGTCATTAAGTTCAACATTATTTAAAAAAAGATTTCTCAACACTATATTGAATAAAAACTAAAAAACTCTCAATTCATAAATTTAAAGTTCATATTAAAGTAGGATTGGTTTTAATTTTGAATTCGTGATCAAACCTGAACTTTGAGTACAGTTCTCATTTAATCTTATAAGTAATAGTTATTTAATTTAAATTGTTTATTGAATAGATCGGCTGCACATCTACTCTCCGAATACTAACTCTTCGAAATGAAACTTTATAAATAAAAATTGTCAGAAACTTGTATTAAACCCTAAAATAAGTATTAAATTCAATTAACATTTAAGAAGATCCTCATATGAATTAAAATCTTCGACCAATAAATTAATTTAAAGTAGTCTTAAAACCTATAAAAAATTTCTTTATCAAAAGCTGGATCGGCTAAGTTGACGATAAGAGGGGGGTATTTCCAAAAGTTTCGGCCAAAAATTCAGGAAGTAGAGGTGGGGGTATTTTTCAAACACAAAATTTATCGCTTTAAAACCTTTATTAATGACAGTCTGACTAAATTATCATTACTTTGGTCCCCTCTTTGATTTTTCGTGAAAATTTAAAAAAATCCTTTAGTCCCACTTTAATTTTGATTAGAATTTGAAACTTGATTAAATTCGAATTTAATTAGATATATGTTTGATTTTTTAATCACAAATTAAATTTTTTATTCATAAATCTATTGTCAATAATAATGATGATAATAATATCGGTATATTATTAGTTTGGTTTAAACAATTGTCATATGGCTCATACTAATGGCCATTCTTCTTTTCTATTGTGTTTCACATCAAACATTGTATTCACAGCAGTGATTACTTACACCGCAAGCATCCCATAAATCCCAGTGAGATCCTATTCATTTATGACAGTCTCAAAGTTAGCATACATATAAAGACCATACTTTTCGGGTTTAATTTTGACGCCTATTCGGAGTGATTTAATCGGGTTCAAAAAGTTAGTGTTAATTAAGGTTTTATCGGGTTTAAACCGAAAATAAATTTAAATTTTGGAGTTGATAAATTCAAAAAGTTGACATATATTAATGATAATGCCTCTCTATATCTCCAGACAAAAATAAAATGCTTTGACTTGAGATTTCTTAAAATAAGGTTTTTTGAAAACTACATTTTTCATGCAACACGGGTTCAATCGGGTTAAACACCAAATGTATGGTCTTTACATAGACAAAAAAGTTCTAAACGGAGCTCATAATATTATGTCTGTGTCTGTCTGTCTTTCGACAGGGGGTATCCTCGACCAAAATGTTAGGTGGTATGGTACCCTATACCCCATTGCCCAAACCAGATCAAAAGTCATAAACTAACTTCAAAATGCAAATTAATCACACGTATAAGTAATTTAGGAATACTTTATCTTAATTTGCATTACATATGAAAAACAAAGTTTTTGGTTTCTAATAAAACGTTATAACAAATTATAAAAAAAATTGGAAATAGGTATTAATTTAGAAACTATATTTTGTGTCAGGTAAACACGTATTAACATAAACAGCATTTCTGACAGTCTACAGTATTCGGAGAGTTGACATTCGGGAAATGGCACTGATCCTGAATGGCTTATACTAATTCTTATGAAAATTATGCATCTGTTTGTCTGAATAATAAGTCCAAAGAAATTAAACCATCAATTAATGAGAAAAAGACTGAGTGAAGAAATATTAAGTCAATATATTAGTTTGTTATTCATGTAAACCTAAATTCCTATCCTATATAATCATAGAAAATCACTCAAAGCTAAATGAAAATTTGATGAGGTGTTAATATTCAATTCAAAGATCCTTTTTCTACTCATATTTATGCTGTTTATTCATTATTTATATCAATTTTGATTAGCATTCAAACTATTGGTGTTTTCTTACATACAATTTGTTTTATGACATTATGAATAGAGCATAAAAAATAAGTGGGTTAGTGATTAAACTGTCACACGATAAAGGGGTAAATCCATTGAATAAGTTTTGCAATTTATGACTAAGTTAGGGATAAAATGCATTTTATTTAACATATATTTCTAATTAAGACAAAATGATTACCAATTTAGAGGTTGAATAATGTTCAACAGTGAACGCAAACTCAATAGTTATATAGAATGTGATCAAAGCCATTGAAATTAAAAAGAGTGAAATGTCATTCTGTTTGTCCCAAAAGACTCCATGAAATAAGAAGAGTATTGAAAATCCTTTCAAATTAAATATAGAGCCACTGTTATTACGATTCAGATTTGTTTATCTTTTTCTATTAATTGGTTAAATATTTGATTTACAATTACCGGATATCACAAGTATTATAATATTGATAACAAATGATGAGCTCATAGTTTGGTTGTGATTAAGTAGAAAATCGATTTGAAATGAAGTAAATATATCTATTGATAATTGAATAATATATATTAATTAAATAAAGTAACAAAATTAAATCAAATTCAATGTCAGGTCTTCAGGTTTGGTTTAAAAATGTTTGAGAGCAGTTATTATATTAACTTAACTTACATTAGACATAAAAGACTCAGACCTTTAAATAACTATAAGTTATTCAATTCTTTTAATTAATTAACAGTTTGGGACTTGTTATGCATTCTTTGGGTTTTATTCTATGATATTGTATGAAAAAAGCAATTATTAATGTATTGCACCGCCGGTATTGTTAAAAATAGAGACAAATAGGTTTCTACAAATAGTATTAGAAACTATAGTTGAGACCACACTAAAGATAAATTTGAGAAATAAATCCAAACAATGTACGACACTATTAGCACTGTTAGTACCTAAAGATTAATTAATTGAAAAAATCATAATTATCGCAACGTTTGAGCATTTTATCACATATTTTAACTAAACATTAAGTTAGTTAATAGTTATGTCTAATCAATGATAGATTCATATAATCAATTGTCAGTTCAAACCCATATCTGTTCAAACGTTTAATTAAATCTTTAAATCTCTAAATTTCCTATTTTTTGCACTTATTGTAAAATTCTTATAAGTTTTTTGTAATTTTAAATAATTTATTTGCACTCAAAAAACAAAATTTGAAAACACTTTAAAAAATTAAAAAATAATCATTTTTGGAAATAGTGAAAGACAACGGTCTGTTGAAAAGAGCATTAAATCTCACTCATGAGAGTCATGAGAGTGGTGACAGACCAGAGAGACCTCAAGTGAAGACCTGTTCACTGAAATGAAGTACCGATGAGAGAGACTTGAATGCCGGCCAGGATTAGGAAAAGCCATTGCCATGAGTTGTAACCAAAAAATAGTCTCAGCTTTAATTGAAAACACATTTTATATTTGAGACATATTTTGATTATTTTGTAAAATTATTAAATTTATCATTAATTTAGTGATAAAGTAATTAAAATGTTGTCAATTATGACATAAAAAGCAAATATATTATAAATACCTGTCTTTGAGTCCGAAAATCTCCCGAATTATTATCAAAATCTGTTGAAGAATCCGATAGAAAACCACACGACATCACAATTAATGTTTTGTGTGTTTATATGTAATTAATTATTATGTTATTTAAAAATTAAAGCACTTTTTATAAAAACACTTAAAAATCAAAACACGTTTAGATTTGTTTACATTCGTCTCAACCAATAGTATTGCAGAGCAAAGCATTGACCGCTTTATTTGATTTGTTTATACATTAGTCTAAAGATTAAGTTCTATGTAGTCTTTGGCTCATCTTTGGGACTGAGACTCAAATTTTGAGTTTCATTCTTCAAGACTAAGACTAAGACTGAGACTCTGACCCAACACTAGTTCTAAGTAGACTCAGACTGGACTCAAATATGTAAAATCCTTTATCATAATTCTAAATGCATCTTAACTTAATTTTTTATCTTAACCTTAATGTGATATAAAAATGATAAGTTCAATAACTCGTAATAACTAAGTCTACATTCCTATAGATAAATAATTATGTTTTTAAATAAATTTGTTATTTGTTCACTTATTAAATTAATTTAATTTTTCATAAATAATCTAAACCTAAACTAAACAAATAACACACAAATCCTTTTGTTAGAGCCAATACTTAAGCACTCGAGATTCAGAAATAAAGCGTCGGATCTGTTCAACATTGGTCTTATTATTTTGAATAAATTCACTATTAAAGAATCAATAAATGGATGAAAATCCAATTTTTATTGAGAGATGTTGAGGTCTCAATCGATTTCTTGATTAGTAATTCATTTAAATACAAGAGCGACCAAAAAAATGAGTTATAGCCCAACACTTAATAGTGTTGGCAAAAATGCTAAAAAACTAGAGATAACGTAACTTTAGCCCTGTGAAGATTCTTTAGCCCTAAAAATTAATAAATGAAAAGGCGTGTATTTTTTAATTAAATTTTTTAGTACAGATTCTAATTATTTTAATTGCTACTAACAGTAAGTACTAATTTTTTTTATAGAATACAAACGAACGCTATTATCGAAAAAAATCTTCAATAAATCCTAAAATGAAATTTCAACAGAAAATAAACCTTAAACTTATAATATTTTAACAGAAAAATGCCATTTTTCGGTTTATTCGGCGTGATATGGAGCCCACGCCGAAGGAAATTTTTTGATTCGGCGTATTTCGGCTTAAGCCGAATCTTCATCACTACTTATACAGAAGTTTAATCTAAAGAATACAATTTTTGAACTGTATATAACATTTACATTAATTTATTTGTTTCAAAACACATTACTGTACTTACTGTTCATATAATATCAACAATATATAAGACATCAACAATATGTAAGACATCAACAATATGTAAAACAATCAAAATTAAATCAAAACAAATATTGAGCAATATTTTAAGGTGTCTTCCTTTTTCGCAGATTTCGTTTTCGCAGAATTCGTTTTGGCAGCATTTCTGTTTCGCGGCATTTTTTTCGCAGCATTTATATAAATCACTTTTAAATAACAGCTTTCATAACACACTTTTACGATAATTCAAATAATTGAAAGGTTAAGTGTGCTCTGCGAGGTTTGCCAAGCGGCGGTAACCGCGCTGTCGATCCCAATCGAATTGGGGATATTAAATTTAATTTATTGATTAAATTTAATATAAAAATTTTAAAATACAGCATAATCGTAAAATTTTGTGTCGTCATTAAAAACATTAGGTTTTCCTGGATCTAAATCTTCTAATTCAACTACAAATTATCAAATTCTATCAAATTATTATTTAATAATCTAGTATTATATTCAATTGGCAACAATTTTTAAACTCTTTCATTTCTATGTTAAATTTATTAAATTTTCTCTGAAGACATTAAATTTTAAATAAATTTTAAATAAATTCAACGCTACGGGAAGATCTGGCCAATTAAATATGGATATAAATAAAATAATAATATAAATAAGTGAGTTCAGGTTTACTTTTAAATGCTGCGAAACAGAAATGCTGCCAAAACGAATGCTGCGAAAAGGAATGCTGCAAAACAGGGGTAAATCATATTTTAACAATACATTAAATATAAATTGCTTTAAAATTTGCATCACTTAATAAATTATAAAATATTTTCACAATTCATCTTTAACTAAAGGCTGAACCGGAATATCTTTTTCATTTGAATTGACAATTATATGATGATAATAATTAACTGTTTTTAAGTAATTTTCAACAGATATTCTTTCGTTGTGTCCGTGAAATCTGTAATTAAGCCAAAAATTAATAGTCATTTACAAAAATTATTCAAATCTAAATGGAATACCTCTTTGTGTCCTCAGTATACATAACAGAGGGAGAAAATCTATAAACAGCTCGAGTTAAATGCAGGTACCATCTGATCAATGATAACAATCATATTATTTAAATTAGTCTTAACTCAAAACAAAATCAATCAGATATTAAATATTTTAATAAGATATACAAACCTTGTGTCAGTAGTCGCTATCATAATACCCGGAATAACAGCAGCGCCTGAAAAAACTTGTCTAATGCTATGTTTGATTATCTGAAATCCAAAGGCTTTGCTATCATAAGCTGATATCGGATGCGGAGAAATAGGAAGGCCCTGTATTTCGATAGACACGCGGTCATCGTTTATGAGTTGGTGATCGTATTCGATCACTTCATCAATAGTTTGCATCGGATGTATTCGATGGTTCAATACAGCGGTCGCAGTGCTCGGCAACACATTCTCCTGTATTTATATAGAAATTAAAAACTTTCTCAAAATGGAGTCAATAAAAATAAACTACAAGTACCGGTAAAATACTGGTACTGATCAAAGTCTAACCTTAAAGCCTCCGTTAATTATTGTGACAGCACTTGTGGTTCGAACTAAACCATTGGTCGATGGCTTCGTACTGAAAATTCTGGATAAAATTGGTCCAAATAACCAAAGATTGCTATAAATTAATTTGTAGGGATAGTGTGCCTATCAGTAAATGAATGCAAATTAGTTTTCAACTAAACAACAAATAATTGCTGACCCCTTACATAGGGAGCGATTGACTCAATCATATCTTTTTCAGGACCCAAACCAAACAAATTTTTATGAGCAGTTGAACCCAACCTTTCATTAGATAACAAAACGCTTTAGAAAAATGTTATGTAATTCTAAAAATAGCATTCAATATAGAAATACTTGGAAACAGCTTTGGCTAAAGTGGTAATAGAAGTCTCTTCCGGAGCCATCGATGAGTGTCCGACCGGACCTTTCGCTGTCAGCTTTAAAGTTAAATAACCTTTTTCTGTGACTCCGACCACTGCTATCAGACTATCGACTCCGGGAAAGCTTTGATTAAAGATAACCATTCCTTCGTCCAGAAGAAATTCGAGATCATTAACACCTCTCGATTGAAGAATATCTGCCATGTGTTTGGCGCCGTCCAGGCCCTGACCCTCTTCGTCGTGACCAAAGGCAACCTTTCGAAAGGTTAAAAAAATACTTTGATATAACGGTAAACAACTATCAATTCATACATAAAAAGTTCGCTTCGGTTTAAACCCATTTTTCAGCAAATATTCCAAAGACTCTAAAATAGCCTAAAATTAAAAAATATATTAAAATATGTGTAAATGCAAAACAACTGATCAACTGATACCATAACCATATTCTTGACATCAACTGTTCCTCTGCCGTATATAAAGCCATCTCTGATGACGCCATCGAACGGATCGACATCCCATTTGTCTTCTTCAACTGGAACTACATCTAAATGAGCACAAAGTAAGTATGGCTTAAGTGATGAATCACTTCCACGGATGGAATACAAGAGACTATAATTGTTGACTAATTCGTATTTAACGAAAGGAGAAGAATGAAGAGTTGGATAACCTTTAAGTCAAAGTTAGCGTTAAATAAATTGCAAATATATTTAATTACAAATAAAATTACTTTTGATAATAAAGTTGACATATTTTTGCAGTTCAATTGTGTTGTAGTCCTGAAGACCTTTAGTAATTGTACGAAATTTGAGCGCTTCCACAAACCGGTCGATTATTGGTTTACCAGAAATGGGTTCATGTGTTTTGGGACACGACTCGAGTTCTTCAGGAGATGGATAGTATAGTATTGTCCGAAGTGTTATTATTAGTGGTAATGATAGCAAAGCTAATGATATAACTATTAATTTAGTGATCAGTTTCATTATTTATGTTATTTAATAAACTTTTACATAACTATAAAAAATAAATTCATTTAATTATTTGTTTTTATCACAGATTTTCTCTGCTTTTAAAAAATGGGAAATTTTTGCTTTTATTAGATTTTAAGCAAATCAAAAATGGACTCAAAAAATATAAGGCTTTTATTGTTTAAATAGTGATAATTGTGTTTAAATGACAGCACTTTAATCATAAGCAGCTCTCTTAATAACATTTCTTTATCTTTTCAATCGTTTTCAATGACTTTCTGTTTATTTCTCAGACAATCTCTCGTTCAGACTCTCATTCACTCAGTTATAGTCTCTTTAAACAGAATCAGCTGTTAATGAATACAAATAACGTAATCAATACTAAAGAGGATGTCTTAACCCCGAAACACAACGCAAATAAAGAAAGAAATGTATTATTTTATTAAAAAAAACTTGTTTTGACTGAAATCGAAATTGTTTTAAAAATTAATGGAAAACAATCATTAAATCTATTGTCATGGCTTCTAATATATTATATATTATAAATATTATATGTGCTCTGCTTTGCCTCAATCCAATAGACAGTTGACCTCAAGTTAACTCCTATTGATTTTCTCCAGTCCTGTCTCTATTAACTCTCACAATCAATTTGTATTGAAAGCACACATAATAGAGCTTTATTTCAAATCATTTAGAATTTTAGTCATTTGGAAAATTAAATTTTATCTGATAGGGTCAGGGGTCAGATATTGGCTATTAAATTATTTGTGTCATGATTTTGAGCTACAATTAAATTTTTTACAAATAGAAAATATTTGTGCAATAATAAGCTTACAATTAATGTTTATTTGTAATATTTAGTTAAATTACGCTTTTATTTAATTATTATTAAATGTACAATATTTAAAGTGTTAGGTAAGTTATAACAGTTACCATCACAGCCGTAACTGGGATGTGCTTATAGACTCCCATAGTTCTTCACCAATTTATGTTTAGGTCTATAGTAATTGTAAAAAATTGTTTCAAATCTCCAATTTTCCTGATGTC
>JAQGAM010000922.1:0-10761 GCA_034697665.1 Nanhermannia comitalis
AGTGCAGTTGTTCTATTACAGGTATACTAATTTTTACAGTCCATTATCACTTAAGCATCATTTTTCATTTAACAATCAGTTACAATTAAATCACGTTGAAAGGTATGAATCGATGTTATCGTGAACTAAGTTGATTCAAATGATATTTTTCTAAATTTGGTTTTTTATTAGAGAAACGTGATCTTCATATGACCCCAACTAACACTATCATTATACTAAATGGTTGGGTTTGATAACTGTTTCGGTTTTATATCTTATAAGAAAAAAATATTCAGCAGCAGAGTTAGACTTGTTTTGTGAACATTCATTACTTTTGAAACTTCCTATCAAAAAAGCACTGTTTAATAGTGTTTATCGTATTTATCTGTATATATATTACACTCATTTAGAGGCAATTAATTTTTGTTTTTTAAAGTTTTTAAACCGTTTTTATAATTAGTTCGAGTCTGTTAGTGATGAACATCACATGTTTTCCTTATGTAAATATTTCATAGTTGAAAAGCATAAGATTGTAGGTGTTTATCATTTGATTGATCCAGAATATGAACTCTTATAAATTGTTTTGAAACTCGTATAATTTGCATTTTTGGAAGAAACTTTTTATTGTTTTAATGGTTTTAATACATTATAAATTTTACTTATCATTAAAACGCTCGAATATATGAATGATAAGCAAATTTTTGCAAATCCATTAAAATAAAGTCAAATTTTTAACCTTAAATAAGTTTATTCTTATTAAACAGATAGACACGGGTCTTATCAATACATCAATTACTGAAGAAATACAATCAACAGATGATTCTACAAAAGTCAGCGACAGTTTTGAGGATAAAATTGATGACATAAAGAAAATCGTAACTAAAAAACCAATTAACGAAAAAGGCGTTAAATTGTTTCGATGGAGTAGAGAAAGAGATTTTCGTTTTCCTATACGCCCACCGAAGTTGAAGAAAGTTAACTCAACTGAAAAGGCCATTCAAAAAAATCGTATTGGGTATGCATCTGCTCTACAAACCAGACAAACTAATTTGAATACAACTTTGGCACCAATACATAAGCTCAGAAAAAAGGTTAATCGGAAAAGAATTTTGTCGAATACAAATCAAGTGAGTGTTCACTAAATTTTTAATTGTTTTGCATTAAATTTAATTTTTCAAACTATTCATAACAGACAAGTTTGGATGTATTTGAGATCTCGTCATCAGATCAGTCGCCGTCCATCGCATTCTTTATTCCAAAACGTATTTCAAAGCGAAAACATTTGGGACAACTGTCTGTCGGAACAGAGAAATCAGGAAATAATACAATTAAAAGAATACCTAAACTTTTGCTTCCAAAACATTTAAGACCTGCGATGTATAGTTTAGACGGATTTGTTCCGAGGCCTTCACTCAATAAAATCACATCAACAGAAGCGCCCACAACAGAAAAGCCTCTCAGGTTTTCATCCCGAAGAATAAAAAATAAAAAAATAAAACCCCAATCGAACCCAAATAAAACCAAAAGAGTATGTATTCATTATTTACATCAATTAATCTGTTTTTGTCAAACTTTATATGATTAGGATTAGGATTAGTCAAACAAATGATTAGGAAAATACAGAAATTATAGCTTAAATACGCCCTTATTCTTGTTTTTAATGCTTATAAGTTTGGTGGTAATCGAGGAAATCGACTCGAGGGACAAAGTGATGATAAAGTTGATGACATCGAAGTGAGTGATAGCAGTCGTCGTAATATAGTTGCCAAACGAAAGGGTTTGTTAGCAGCCGAAGCTTCTATACAAAAGCCAACAGTTAACAGATTAACGAACGGCAGGCGAAAGGGAAAGGGAACTCCGGGCAAAGATTACCCCACACTTGATTCGGTGCCAAAGACGGGCTTTGATTGCAGTGATTTAACTAATGGAGTTTACGCTGATATGGAGACTGGATGTCAAGTTTGGCACATCTGTCAAAATAGACACAAACATTCATTCTTATGTCCAAACGGAACCATATTTAATGAGAAGAATAGCATATGTGACTGGTGGTGAGCATATACTTGTACAGTAAAAGCTCGTTATAACGTACATAACCGGAATCCCGTTCGGCTATTAACTTAAGCTAAATTCCATTCGATATAACGAACCGCTCGATTTAACGGACAAAAATTTTTACCCCTTGAGTGTTCGTTATATCGAGCTTTTACTGTATTACAAAAAATCTATTATAATCGGTTGTAATCAATCTGAGCTCTATGTCATTTCAGGTACAACTATGACTGCCCTAAACTCGTGAAATTGAACTCTAAAGATGAAGATTCACTTGACTTGAAGAAAGAAACTGAAAAAATAAGTTTTAAAAGACTCAAAAGCAAAAGAAAATCTGCATAAAGTATAATCATTACAAACAACTAAATCGCAATAATTTAAGCAAATATTCTTATTTCAAATAAATAATTGCACAAACAGTTTACACCTATACTGTATGTAATATAGTTATCATATTTTTTTGTTATCAGTATATGTTTTCAAAAGTTACTGTTATAAATTGTATTTTCGTTTAGTTTGCCTTCAAATATGTGATTGTCTTAATCAATATTAATGTCTTTTGCTTTCAGTGATGACTTCTTATCACTTAAATTAATTAATTCATAACCGTTGGCAGGAATTGATTATTAGTGTCTATCTTTAGGCATAAATTCATTGCTTTTATAGTAAGGTTACAAATAAAAGTTTAAAGAAACCAGAATTGAAAATATGTTTTTTGTTTAAGCGCTCAATTATTGCATATCAGTTCAAAATAATAATTAATTAAATCTAACTTTAGTTAAACAACTTATAAACTTTTTTTTCTTTGATGATTATTTTTGTTTATCAATTATTTTCTTTAGATTCTAACTCATTAGTGAATAGTTTGCAATAATTATCTATTCTTTTGATACTAAATTAGAGTTAAGTTAAACAATTCATTTTCAATGCAAAGTCAGTAAATTTTTCTGTTTTTTATGACTAAATTAGAATTTTCTCTGTTTTGCTTCTGTAACAAAACAATTTGTGTTCAAATTCTACAAATGATTTAACAATGTTTTTGATGAATGAGTTTCAATGCACAAAATGCCTTAAAGCGGGCACTAATGATCATATAATATATGTTAAAGTTTTGTTCTTTTTCTATGAGTAAAATTACTTTTGAAATAGAAATGCAAATTATTATATACAGAATTTGTGTTAAATAATTGTTCATAAGCTTCGAAAGTACAATAAGAGCTCAATTATACTCATTCTCATTATGAATGATTGAGATATATTTCACAAATACTTTTAACATTTTATTTTTACTTTTTTGATTGTTTGCCATTATTTACAATATTTAGTTTTCAAGTTAAAGAGTTATAGTGTTATAAATATTCTTAAGATTAATCTTTTCTCATACTTTAGAAGCCAACAAATCAAATATCATATAATGAGATAAAAATTCTAATAATAAGATACTGTAAAGTGTTTATTGAAATGTTTTTTACTATCTATGATTTGCGTTTAAAAGATGTAATTTTTTAAATGATAAAAATTTTAAGTTCTTGAAACACTTGTGTATAAAATATAATATACGGTTAGTTTTATATATGTTTAAAGAAAAGTAACTTTTGTAGGTTACAGAACTTTGGCGTTAAATATTTTCAATTGTTTTTTAATAGAAATGCAATTTTCAAAATGTGGAACATTAAAGTTTTAATTTTACTCTCTTTATAATTTATTGATTTTGTCAAATTCTCAAATAAATTGTTTTTACTTTTAGTCGTTTTAATTCATGGATTCGGTGATTTCGACTAATTTTTACGTTAACAATAGGCTATTATTGATAATTTATACAATCGATTATGAAGGGTGGTGTGTGTACGAGGAGGTGGAATGCATAGATCATCTCTAGGGTCAAATACATACACAATAAAATTGTGAATGCAGGTCACATCAACTATTTTATAGACTTTTATACAAAGTCTATTTTAATTTGGAAACTTCCACAATTTTTTCAATAAAATTAAATCTCATTTAAACGTTTTTCAAAAAGAAATTAAGGATATGATTGGTGCTATTTTTCTAAAGAATTTGTGCATCGCTGCTTTACAGTCTTATATAGAGTTAACTGTATTAAAGTTTTTAATATTTAATATTTAATAAGTTAACTCTATTAAAGCTTTATTAGTAGAGCTCTGAAAATCGTATATAATAAATATCTGACCGGTCAGCGACAATGTCCTAAACTTTTGTATGCATACGAATCACATAAAAAGGGCTCATTTGATAGACTTTATAAATCAATATTTGAGAGGTTAATAAATATAAAATATTTAATTAAATATTTCGTAAATTCCTGATATTTACCATATGCATTTAAATATCTTGAGTTTAAAATTAAAAATTATAGAGTTAAATTTCACCTCCACTTCCAAATAGTGGAGTTGGAATTGAAAAAAATCAGTGGAATTGAGTGGAGTTGGAGTAGAGATTGAAATAACAGCTGTGAAGATGGACAGGAGTTTAAAATTTTCAAATTTTAAAACTCTTCTGAGGAGCTTTTTAAACCTTTGGCTGGATTAGAAAAAAAACATTTCTGAAAAATGACAGTAGATTTAAAAGAATTTTTGTGAAAGTAACTCAAAATTATGTTTTTTCACAAAAAATAAGTAAATATTAAGTAAATATTTGGGCACTTTTAGTAAATATAATATAAAATATTTGACGCATAATAAATAAATATTTTGCAGAGCTCTAGTTATTAGTATTAAAAAATAACTTTCCATTCGTTTTTATGGTTTTTATATCCATTCCTAAATTGGAAAAATTCTAATAAAAAACTGGACGTTCTCTTTAAACTTATAAAT
Organism: Nanhermannia comitalis; assembly: GCA_034697665.1. Classification (NCBI taxonomy): domain Eukaryota; kingdom Metazoa; phylum Arthropoda; class Arachnida; order Sarcoptiformes; family Nanhermanniidae; genus Nanhermannia; species Nanhermannia comitalis. Next base: position 4,866 of record JAQGAM010000922.1, read on the forward strand.
TTTCTCTAGGAGCACCTGTACTATTCCACGGAGCACCAGTGCTCCACCAAATAGAGTTTTAGAATCGCTGCAGTACAGTACAGACACGAAAAAATAGCTGGCATTTTAACTTATTATTAATTTTGATAAGACTTATCTTAATTTGTTTTCTTGAAAAGAGATTAAAAATTTGGTGATAATTCATGAAAATTAAAATCTTTTGAATACACTATGAGTTGTCACTTCTATATCACACATCTCAACACATTCACCCTATACTAACAGCCATTACCTGTACCTTACAGTACTGATGCCTAATCATCACTATGATTACTAACATCATATCCTTGAATATTGACCATTCAGTATACCCTTAATTTACTATAAAAGCCCATTATTTTCTACATACATTTGCAGTAGTTTTACAGCTCTTACGCTGTTCACGTCTCTCAAAATATGATTATATTAATTGTTATTTTGTGTAACAAATAAATGCTTTTATTTTATGTGAAACCAATATCTAAACTCATTTAAAACAAGTGCTGTTTTCAACACTTCAACAAAACACAGGTCACTTCAGACTAATGATTCAAATAAATGAATACTAATATATCAATATATTTAAACTCATTATATTGATAGTAAGGGAAAATACTGAAACATATATTTACTGATAGGAATAAAAAAAATTTTAATATAATTACATAAAATTTAATAAAAAAAATTTCTCGTAAATCAAATTACAAATTAATAGTACACGTGTTTAATAACTCAATTTAATTCAATTTCAAATTCAATTTATAATTAAAATCCCAAAATATAATATGATCTGAAGGTTACTAATAATTGCTTAATGCCTTAAATCATTCTTAAACAACAAAAAACATGATTTATTTGAATGATTTAAAGTTCTTTAGAGGTCTTCATTCATTTTATTTAATCTTTCTATATATCAAGATATGAGCAGTTTTATTAAAATTTTCTAATTCTTATCAAAATTAATAATAAGTTCAATTGCAAGCTATTCTTCCGCGAGCGTCCAGTACCGGCAAGGAACCAGTATCAAAGTATAGCAATTTCACAATCAATACTTATAATGTAGCCGCTTAAGCTTTTTTTTTATCATTTCTATGTATAACAGTTTGAACTAATGTCCGATGTCGTCAATGAACAGTATAGTGTCATTATATTTTAGTATTTAAAGGCTCAAAAAGTTATAAAAGTTTTAAAACTATTAGTATATAATAAGTAGGCATCGGATTTTTGCATATTTGCATGTATTTATTGCTTGTAGATATCGAAATAAAATCGAGATATTAGCACAAATTACATAATTATGATACAAAACTAATAATAGTAGTTTTATTTTGCATATAAATGCATATTTATAGGTTTTTGGGATATAAATGCATATTTGCATAAAATGGTCATATTTAAGGTATTTATTAATAAATAACAGCATATTTGTGCTATTTTGCTATTTATTCTGTTAATTTTAGAACAACAGGCGATAATCTATAAGGTATGCAAAGTAAACATATAAAGCCTAAAGTGAAGAGAAAGTTAGACTTATTTAAAGATTAAAAAAATGTATGTCGTTATTAAGTGTAATTCACATATATATGATGTAAACCATTAAGATTAGTACTAAAAAGAAATAATTAAATGAAATTAAAGTGCATATTTGGGGAAAATAAATGCACAGAAATCCGACCTAATAATAAGTAATAAAATTAACATTAAGTTAAATATTAAAAAACCTGAACTGATCCTCACTAAAAACTGAACCCTAACATAACTAACACTTACATCACATAAAGAAAGCTATAGAAAAGTAAAAAACTATTCATTTATGTTCATTATATAGTGCCGCTCACGGGTCAGTGCAGGTCAGGCATTAAAGCCATATACTGTAATAATAAATGATATTTAAAGAGTTGAGTGCATAGTAAAAGCATAAGAACTCATTTATAGTCAAGTTCTCGAACTATTTAGCAGTATTTGATTGAAAAGTCATTATTTGATTAGATTTCATGTTGAAAGCATCGCTTCTCATATCACTCTTTTTAATTGTTTAGGAATAATGTGTGAACACAATAATTTCGATGTCGCCGATGATTATCAATCAAGAGCTCAGACATTCAGTTCTTGGAAGCTAATACCATGTGATAGTGATTCAAATCTCTTGGCGAAGGGCTACCAATCGAGTGAGAGGTACATTCAGGCGGAAAGAATGAGAACAACATTAGAAAAGTTTTACACTCGCTCTCAAATACCTGATTCTCCACAATCTCCAGAACAAGAGCTTGAATTACAGCAACCGAAGACAGGAGAAACTCTGGCATCAGGTATACCACATTTTAAGTCTTCATCTGCTTCTATCAATAATTTTAATCCAAATGCAGGCAATATTCCTCCGTATCCTCAATCTGGTGATCATACGCTACTTACAAGCGGTTATTTAATGACGAACCCATTTGGAAACAAAATATGGTCACCGCCTGACCTGAATTCGTTCCGACCAATAGTTGTACCGCTCTTTTATCCTTCAAATAGTGGCTCACAAACAAAACAGTCGTCATTGTCAGGTCCGCCTCACTTTGTACCACCACAGGGTCGGAGTCCAGGACCGACTGGTGGGCGACCGCCGCGATTGCCTCTTAATGGACAGAAAACTGTTTGTTGGCATTTTGCGAGAACAGGCAAATGCAGATATGAAGACAAGTGTTTTTTCTTGCATTCTAAAGACTAACTCGAGTTAATAAAAATTGATATTTATATAAAAAGTGTTCAATTTTGCTTAATATAAAGAACAAGTAAAGCCTTTGTCTCCTCTATTAAACCATTTCTTTAAATCTTTACTTACAATGTTAATAATTAATAATACAATTTAGGTTTTTAATATGGAATGTTTTATAAAATTTTTAATTTTATTTTAATAATCATTAAATGCATTAATATTGCTGTGATTCATGTTTTTACAAGTTTTGTAACTATTAAGATAAGTATATATAAAATAAATTACATTCAAGTTAAGTCCTACAAAAATAACTGTTAAAAAATTATTCGATCATTTGGGAAGACACCAATGCTTTCAGTATCTTTAATATAAACATAAACTATAAACCAAAGTTCTTCAATCGATTAAATTAGGCACATCTGTGTTCCGTCAATAAGGAACTTATTTTTCACCAATTGAGTACAATGTCATCTTAATTGTGTAAAAGTATTTGCTTCGCTAAATCACTTCAATTTGCGATATAAGATTAGATACAAGATTACTACACGACTATACTGTAGAGCCTATAGAGTATTCAAAATGTGTATATTTTGTATGTAAATTAAATTTCATAGTTTTGAATAACAAATTTATATATTTAACTATACAAACAACTTATATATTTGCATAATTTGATATGAATTGTGAATCAAGTGTCACAAAAGAAACTTTTTAAAACTCATTCACAGTTTTAAAATTCCTATTTTCTAATCAGGAGTTTTGGTTATATTTTGTATTCTATTTTATGCAATGAATTTTCAAATAATAGATTAATTCAAGATAGGGATTCATAATATTAAGTCTTATTGAAATAATGAGCTTAACGATCTTTTTAAAGTACTTTTAAGGTATTTTTCTATTCCATTCTTCTCTTGTTTTTAGTTATGAAAAAAATAATTTTAAAATGTTACGTTTTTCAAATACAGTTATGCATGTATTTGACAGATTATTCTCTACTCAATTCTTATAATTTCAGATGCAATTTGAACAAAACTTTCGCGCAATTTTCAAACTGTGGGTCACTGCAGCAGAAGCCTTAGTTCAAGAATGGGATCACAACCATTTCGATAATTTGAGTTTAAAGGAAAAATATTAATAAATATTAATGATTCAAAAATTAAATGCTGTTTTAAAACTTTTTTTGATAAGAATTTGATTTACACCAGTAATTAATAATGTATTTAAATCTAATTTTTAGCTGTTATTTATTAAAAATGCTTCATTGGTTAATCTTGGAATATAAAAACTGTTTATCATGTTTAAACATATTGAAACAGCTATGTTTGCAGATACTAATAAATGGTATGTAAACTGCGCACAAGAATTATTATTTGAATATAATATACAATTTTAATTTGAGTATTAAATACCAATGCAAACTCATATTTACTGTATTTACATATAACATACTTATAAACTGTATAATATAAAACATAATTGCAGGTTATATTAAATGTTTAATTATCTGACAGGTGATCAATTAGATCTCATTACTTGAGTCCTGGAAAATATTTTTCCAAATCATTAGATAAAATCATCGCAAACATGAGCGTAACTTATATTCAATTATTTAAGCTTTGGATTGATTACTCTAAAACCAGATATAAAAACTTGACTTTTTTAAGTATATCAGAAGAGTTCAATAAATGTGAAGGAAATTTCACATCAATTGATACTTTAGGCATCATTTTTTTCATTATAATAATAGCAAAATCTAGAGCTTTGACTAAAACTCATATATTTATGGTATGTATAGTTAATAATTTGCTTAAAATTAATTTTTGAAATCAAATTTTATTGAACGGAGAAATTAATTGCAGCCACTGTGTCATTATTTAAGAAGTAATGTCAAGAGTAGAATCAAAGTATGTGAGTGTGGTTGGAAAGCCTTATACCACACAATTGTCACTATAATTGCTGCGCGAATTCTATTTCGACAAAATTGTGAGATATGTTTTCATGATATCAACACAATGTGGAGTGGTATTAATTTTTTTTAATTATTTCAACATATGTTACCATATGGCTCCGTATTTATGCAAATCACATTTAATATAACTTCTACATTGCTTTTAGTTACAATAGGATACAGTTAGTATTAATAAAGTTGTAAATTATACTGAACGTACAGTCGGACAAAAAAGTATACGTCAAAATGTGCGCTTAAAAAACAATAAAAGCCAATAAGAGATGAACCAAACAAGGGAAAGATTGAATAAATAATAAAGTGATATTATTTTGATAAGTATTATTTCTTATAATGAGTCATAAAATCCGAAACTTATCTTTAAATCTCTTTAAGTGTTATAATTTCTATCGAACTTTAACATAAGTAACTTAAATTCAGACCTAAACTTAAGTTTATAAAAGTTTTCAAAATCTTAATTACTTAAATATTAAAGTGATACCTAAGTATGTTAGGCGCGAAAAAGAGAGATTTGACGTATACTTTTTTGTCCGACTGTACTGGTAATTACCAATGCAGGGAAATTGATGTAAACAAACAGACTTTTGACAGATGTTGACAGGTGTACTGCCCATTAATTATGACTAATAAATACAGGTGTTTAATATGAAATTTGATATTACTGACCATTGGTCAGTAAAGTCGTTACCTGTGTGAGAATCCTTCCAAATGTCAGGAAAGATTTTGTTTGTTTACATCAATTTCCCTGCATTGGTAATTACTATACAGCATAGTTTATAGTAGAGGTGAGCATACTCTTGAAACTTCAGACCCAATCTGACTTTCTGACACATTAGGCCTAATATGTCTGAACCGGAAGCCTGAAAAGTCGATATTTATTTCTATAATTTAATAGCTTTTTAATGTGAAAATTCACTACAAAATAGTAAGCATAAAATGTCCTATTTATAAAAAAATATCAGATTTTCACAACTATTAAATAACATAATTTGAAATTATTGGGGCCCACATATTAAGTCCTATTATATTATATTTTATTCATATTAGATTTTCAATGGAATGGTTCAGTAACTTTGGATATAAGAATCCTTTACTACATAAATATAGGATATTATATATATTGCTTTTATGCTGTAATTTTCATCGAAACAAGAAAAAAAGATACATTATTACTGTTATTCCATCATATATTTACACTCATATTACTTTTT